>CABHPQ010000836.1:0-85617 GCA_902168405.1 Peromyscus aztecus | reverse complement strand
CTCTCTCTCTCTCTCTCTCTCTCTCTCTCTCTCTCTCTCTCTCTCTCACACACACACACACACACACACACACACACACACACACACACACAGGCACATACCTTCCAAAGTTCATATTGCTTGGGGTTTAGCTCTAGACACCACACTTAAGTCTTTTGTTGAAATTCTAAGAAAAAAACCTGCACATTACTCTGGCAAGGGAAAAGATGAGTAACTATTTTGAAATATTCACAAAGCATTTTACATCACAAAGATCTGCTTTTCAAGGGAAGGAACAGGCTTCCCTTGAGCTGTATTACTACTGGAGAGAGGGGGGTACATCTCTTCTACTCTAGCTCCTACTAACTGGCCTGATTCATCTAAGGGGCTAAGAGAATATACCAGGTGACTCAAAAAAAATTCCCTTAACAAACTAGAAACATAGGGAAAATTCCAAATCTTGATAATATTTATTTTTAAATACCTACAGCTATACCATACTTAATTTTGAAAAACTTGTTGCTTTTCCCTAAGACCAGAAAGTCACTATCTGCATTCTTGTTTAGCATTGTACTCAGAGAGCTAGCTGATTCCATAGTCAAGAAAAGAACAGAGTGGGCTGGAGAGATTACCCAGTGATCAAGAACACTGCTGCTTTTTTGGGTTCCAGTATCCACATGGTGATTCATAGACATCTGTAACTCCAATTCCAGGGCACATGACACCCTCTTCTGATCTCTCCAGGTACCAAACAAGTATGTAGGACACATACATACATGTAGGCAAAATGGTAATACACATAAAATAAAAGAAATAAATCAAAATGAAAATTTTAAATGAAAGAAAATCACAAGTTGGAAAAAAAGGAATCAAACAGTCTTTGTTCACTGACATGTTGGTAACAGAATAAGCTGCAAAGAGTCAACAAAAAGAGTGTTGGAAGTAAAATAGGGTTATAGCAGAGTAGCAGAGTACAAAATTGATGAGACATTCAGATCCTGCCCTTAATACTACCAATGAACTGCTGTAGAACAAAACTTAAAATACAATAATAACATTTGCATCATAAAAGAAGTGCTTAAATATAAATCTCATGAAAAATATATGAGCTATGTGAGAAAAACTATAAAATTCCAATGAAAGAAGACATAACCAATGTAAGAAATGGCTCAAACTCATGAATAGAATGACATCAGTTTGTTAATCTAATTGAAAATACAAATAAAAACCCAATCAAGTTATTTGGTATACATTGACATACTGATTCCAAAGCTTGGAACAGGCAAAAGACCTAGTTAGTCAAAAGAACAGATGAAAGGCCATTAACCGTCAACAATTAAGACAACATGGTATGGAAGGAAATGGAAACGGATGTCCATAGGCTAAGATAAACTCAAACACAAGAAGTGAACACCCAGAAATTCATGAATCAGGCAGTACCAGATCATTTACAATCCAGCACTGTGGAAGAAAAGTAGAATTAAAAATAATAAAATTTGATTGGTTAAAGTGGTAAGTCCCTGACTGGGGCCATTCCTCAGTGGCACAATGCTTGCATAGAGGTTTGGTCACAATGCTTGGTCTGAGGCTCTGTGTCCAATCCCTCATACCATAAACAAACACAAGCGAGAAGAGCTCAGTAGAAGGTAGCTGACTGATCTGGCATTCACCTTACAATACAAACCTGCTATATAGGAAGCAAAAGTGTCGTACCTACATTTCCTCTTACAGATTTAATAATAGCATGCACTCTTTATAGCGCTAAAATGTTATTAAGATCCCTGGTCTCTACACACATGCACATAGGTGAGTGCGCCTGCATAGAACCAAGTGTATATCCCAGTACACACACATAAACGTGCACACATGCACATACACACAAAACAAAACCAAATCCACCCAAGGCCTTTAATTTATAGTAGATGAAAATACACTGAACTCTTCATAAAGTTTGTAGGGAAATAAACAAATAAATACAAAAAGCAAATGAACAAAAGGCACATTCACCACGAGATAAAAGTACTGTCAAGTACATTACCTCTGAAGTGCTATACTGAATGCGAACAAGCCTAGTCCACAAGTTTGGATGAGGACTTACCACAATATTCTGTTGTCCTAGTTTGCTTGAAGGTTATGAAACTGAAACCAGGAAGGTCAGATCATAAACCTCAAGTGACGAAATTAATCACATTTAAAACTCCAGCCTCATAGAGGGGGAGATCCTTTGCAGTAAAGTGCTTGTGCTTATGCATGAGAAACTAAGTTCAGATCCCCAACATACAAATAAAAAGCTTAGTGTGACAGTGTGAAGATGTCTCCCTGTGAGGGGCAGGGAGAAAGAAGATCCCAGGAGCTTCCTGACCAGCTAGACTAGCCATAATGGGAGTTTTGAGTTTAGTGTGAAAGATGAGCAGTAGAGAAACACACCAAAGATGACCTCCGGCCTTCACATGCATACACCACACACATAACCACAACATCAGTAAATCCACATCCACACAAGATCGAGGTTGAAATACACTGAGTTCTGACTAGGGGTTTTAGTTACCAGAACTTCTAAACAAGCCAGTGCAGAACTGTTAGTAACAGTGCACTATGAATCCCTAGGCCTCCGGGCCTGGGCAGCAGGGAGGTGGAGACAAGGTGCACAAACACTCTCTAAGTCCAAGGCCACTTGTGGGTTTCCAGAGTAACATCATCGCAAACGCCAGTGGGACAGGAAGCAGCATGTTCCTTACAGTGGGGATTGATCATGGCTACAGCAATGACTCAAACTTGCTTCCCCCATGCCCTTTCCAAATGCAATTTTTGTTTTAGTGCCATAAACCAACCTAAGTTAAATGTGGTCAATCACAATTACTAGATTATTTTTCTAAAGCTTCCGTACCTTCTAATGATTATAAGGAAGCTGAGTATTCATGTCCCACAACTCGTCAAGGCAGGACCCATTCTGCCAAACATGCACTTGATTACTTGTATATGCTACCCAACCTTTTCTCTACAAATAATCGAGTTTGTGTTCCTCTTGGGTGTTTGGCACACACCATGAATGGAGGGGACATTCGAGATGTAGAAACATCTTAGTAGCAGATTTCAGCCATGCTAATGAGTGGGCTAAGCAGTGAGACCCTCCCTGCATGTGCCACTACAGAACCGTTGCAAAGCAAGTCCAGCAAAGCCATTCCACAGAGAACAGAAAAAAATAAAAAATAAAAAGAGCAGGCTCTGAGGTCACCAGGTCCTTGGACAGTGTTCAAACAAGGGCAGAAATAAGTATGTGGTATTTCTAGACAGTTCACATATCTTAACTATCACTTATTTCACGAGTGAGTAATCACTTTTAAAGTCTATTATCTTAATTAATAAATCCTTTGTTGGTGGCAAGATAATGATAATTGAAGGACTTATCATCATTGCAGGGGCAAGGGTGACTTCCAGTGGATACAATGTCAACTAGAGTGCTTCGAATGTTAGCCGGTTGTCATAAAACATATACCCCACTGACATGTGCACATACAGTACTGTGCTTTACATAGTTTTAACCATCTTCATCATTGTGTTTTGTACATATAGGAGGCTGATAAGTTTTCATCCTAGGTAGCTCATTCTTAAGTACAAAATACTGAAGAAAAGTGTTTGTCACCAGAAATCTTAGACTTAAAAATGCAGCACATGGGACATGAAGCTTAGTTTCCTCCTTGTAAGAAAGGGAACTTCTCTTTTCCAGATTTATGTACATTTTAATAGGAATTAAAGCTATATCAGAAATCCCCCCACATATCTGAATAGGCTACAGCCAAGTGGAATGCTAACACTACATTTTCTCAATTGTAACTTACCAATGACTTATCAGTTGCCTCTAAATTCTCCAAGCAACAGTAAAAGGAGAACAGAGACCAAGGATAAACATATCCACTAATCCACAGTATAGTTCAAACACTATTTGTTATGTTGTTGAGTAGATACTTCGGAACTCACACGAACAGCTACACAATGCCAAGTAGACAATCAATTACCTCCACGAGGCCATAAAATACATTTATAAATAACAACACAACACATAATTCCCTAGCAGCCTCATTCATATCTTTACTCAAATGACTCGATCTCATTATGTTCTCTAGGGGTCACCTTACCAAAAATTGGCATTGCCGGTATTCGCTCTGCCCCTGTCTGCCTTGTCACTTCCTCACTGTTTGCTAGTAGATATACATTTTAATTATTGTTATAACTTGCTGTTGTATAATCTCCAGGCCTTTTTGTCCTCTTGATAGTTTGCTATATTCCAAGGATGAGGTCAGGTTCTGACACATAGCCCACTGAATCACCTCCCCAGTCTCATGTTCATTAAAATTTAACAATGATTACACCCTATGATTTAAATTGTAGATCACCAGTGTGGTGTTATAGTTTTATTCCAGTACTAGAATTAGAAAAAAAAAACACAGGAGTTTTAGTTCAAAAATCAATATCTTAAATGTTTAAAGATATCAGCAATTTAATTTTCAGTGCATCAAAGACAGCCTGACTCCTGTCTATGCGATGGTCAAGGCACTTGTCACCAAGCCTGATAACATGAGTTTGACCTCCAACATCAACATAGTAGAAGAGAATAGACTTCCATGAGTTGTCCTCCAACATCCACATACATGGCATGGATATGCAAATGTATGTACACACACACATGCACACCCACATACAAATAAGTATTTTTAAAAATAAGTTGGCTTGATGAATGAATAAGGGTCTTGATAGATAAACACATATGTGATACAGCAAATATAATAAAAATTTTTATTATAGACTCTTTGTGGCAAATACATAAATAGTAAATGAATTTACTTTTTACCCTAACTTTTTTAAAGTATAAATTTTCCAAATAAAATATCCATATTTTTTAACCAGTGTCACCTAGGAGTGTGATCAAGTGGTAGACTTCTTGCCTAAAATATGCAAGGCCATGAGTACAATTCATAATACTGGAAAAAATCACTGTGTTGGAAACATATCTAAAAAGCAAATAAACAAGGAAGTGAATATGATCTAGAAAAGGCATGCGTAGGTGTGAGATAAGTGTAGACCTATTGCGTTTCCTATCTTTCTCTTGGACTATATATGACCACACAAAAACAGATGTACTGCATAACTTTTATATTGATAATCCATTTCTTAATTTTTGAAAGAAAATCAAAATAATTTTAAGATATATTGATTGTATATAATGATTTTTATCTAAACAGACAGGAATATTATTAAAAACTTGTGAGTGATTATTCATTTAAGTATTCACCATAACAAGGCATACTCAGAGTTGAAAGTGGTATAGAAAACACATTTTTAGGAAAATAAGAAAAGAATAAACTATGATTTGAGCATAATGCTAAAGAAGTAAACCAGTTCTAAAACACAAAATGGGAACACTAGTCAACCTTTGGTTTTCAGAGAAACTCATAATAATACACAAAAGTACAAAACATAAAACAAATCCTGGTAATCTTTTTGGTTTAAGATTTTATTTATTGTTTGAGAATTTCATACAGCATGTACTTTAATATGTATATATTTTTAAAGTTAAAATGAAATTACATAATTTCTCCACTTCCCTTTCCTTTTACTTACCCTTCTATTTAACCTGTACTTCACTCTTCCCGAATTCATGGCTTCTTTTCCTTTAATTGTAATTGTTATATATGTATAAATGTATATGTGTGTGTGTATATATATACTTAAATATATTCCAAGTAGTTTTATGTAAATAAAAATAATATGATTCTTTATGGATTTTTTCAGTCATTCTTAGTGTTATTTTCTCTCCCCTCTTCCTCCCCTACCATTCCTCTATATTGGCCTTTCTCCCCAGTTAAACCCTCCCCCACTTTTTACATTTCCTCCTCAGGTCACGTGGACGTTTCTATTCCTCTCTCTGTGCCCTCACACACACACACACACACACACACACACACACACACACACACAATGGCCCCTTTTTACTTACTGGCTTCTGTAGCTACTCCAGGTCATATATTCACAACTGAATTTTGGAGTTAGGAACACAGATGAGAAAGAACATGTAACATTTGTCTTTCTAGGTTTAGGTTACATCACTCAATATAGTGTTTTCTAGTTCCATCCATTTACCCTGCACATTTCATGAGTTTATTCTTCTTTACAGCTAAATAGTATCCCATAGTGTATATTTACCACATTTTCATTATCCATTCATCAACCAAAAGACATTTAAGTGGTTTCCATTGCCTAGTTATTGTGACTAGAGCAACAGCGAACATTGCTGAGCAAATCTCAGTGGAGTGGGATGCCAAGTCATTTGGGCATACGCCAAGGAGTTGTATAGCTCAGTCATATAGTAGACTTGTTTCTTTGAGGATTTTTTTTTTATGATTCTTCACACTGATCTCCAATGTGACTGCACCAGTATGCAATCCCACAAACAGAGAATTAAGGCTCCCAAATATTTATCACAGATAAATGATAAGAAGGCAACAAAATGTGAATAAGAGGGAAGCTATTCTGAAAAGGTGATATGTTTGTCATTTATTGGTCTTGTGATCATGACAATGCTACTTATCCGTTGTAAGGTAGGAAAAGAGGGAAGATTTCTGTATGCCTGGATATATTAACTCTTCAACTAACTAGTGTCCTTTTGAACCAATCCACACTGCAGAATCTACACTGCAAATCCTGATGCCCCTGTTGTAGTGGGGCCACTGCTTAAGTAAGGAGCAGCACAGTTTCAGAAAAATATTTTAAAATAGGTAAATTGTATTGCAAAATAAGATTTATCTGAAACTTTGATTCAAGACATTTGTAGTGATGCAATGAAGTTCTATGAATAGCCAGTGGTATAACCCCAACAGAAGAAACGTTTTCTATAAAACTAGGAAAGTGTGAGGTGATACATAGAGTATAAAAATCATGAATGACACAGTAAGGAGAAATGAAATAAAACTATTAGTAAAACATACATGGACACTTGAAGCGATCAACACAAAGTGCATCTAGGGTCACACAAGTTCCTCCTCAGACCCACACAGAGATGCCCTGGAAGTTATCAGTCTCATTCCACACCCTTTAAGGTTTAGCCATCAACGTCCTCACCCATATGTGCTTGTTCTACTTTTTTAAAGGTGTGTAATGTATCTGACATCTCCATTCCATTCTGGAAGATTCGACTAAATTAATAAATTCTTACAGGTAGCACTCCAGAGACAATTATACCATACCATTTTGCTCATCTATGATTAAGTTCATCAAGCAGAGGTTTTGTGCTGCTTTATTCTTAATATTTTAAAATATTCATCCCTGTCCACATATTCTCTGAATACTAAACCATTTTAATAAAGAGGCATCTGCTTTTTTATTCACCTTGTACAACACAATATTGACAGATTTGAAATCTACTTTCCTGCTGCTGCTGCAATCTCTTTATGTTCCTCTCTGCAGAAAGAAAGTGCTTAGTGTTGGTTATTGCTTGTGAAAAAGAAGACAAAGAATTCCGAGATCAAAAGCTATTGATCACAACTCCAAAGCCAATGTCACATTTCGCATCCCCTGCACCAAAGGCCACTGGTTAGTTTGTGAGGCAGGAGGCCAGTTTAAAAAGCTAGGCTATGATCACCATCCAGACACAAACTAGCATTAACAATAATTTACAGATGATTCCTCAGTACTAATGAACTGTCAATATTCCTGGGCAAACAATGCGTATACTTAAGAAACAAATCTTCAGTAGCAGCATCCATGATAGTTCATGATTTAAAAGAAAAGTGGACTATAGAAAAGCGCAGTTTTAACTTACACTCTACTCTTTGCTGCTATAAGAAATGGTCTTCAGCAAGTGTCATTTGAGAAAAGATTTCTCCCTGCCTCTGGTTTTTAATAATGACTTGGGGTCTCAATAAAAGTAAAGAATCCTGAAGGTGTTTTTAAAAGGATTTTTTTAGTGTAAATGTGACATACTTGAAATAGTTCTAAAGTCCCAGTGTCCCCTGTTCCTCAGTTTGAAATTTTGAGTCTCCTCCAAAGATGCGGATGCTGTGTGCAAACACCCAGTTTCTAACAACGGCTTCAGAGGCATGACAGCGCCGAGCCCTTCATTCCCACCTTTCTCTTCTCGCTAAGATACAGCCTGATGGGCACAAAGATAGCAAAGCCAAAGTTGTGATGCGAGTGGAGGTCTGGGTTGTCCATGTGTTGTAGGAAGCTCTACAGATGGCAGAACAGCTATTCAAACAGGGACAAGAATGACATCCGAGAGTGATGTTAGGTTGTCCTTCCAAGATGTAGGCTGCCGAAATATGCTCAAAAACTGGTTCTCACACAAAACACAAAAGCAGTTTTCCTACCTAAAGTTCTTTTGAAAGTTCTTTTCATTTTAGAATTTCATGCATGAGTTACATCATTTCCACGCACCTCTCACCTCCCAGACTCCTGCTGAGCCTTCCACACTCCTTCCCAAATTATTGACCTCTCCCTCTTTAATTATGAGATAATATATATAATACATAATTATGATGAGTATGTATGTATATAAAACTTTCCGAGTCTATGTGTTGCTCATATGTATATGTACTTAGAGATGACCCCCTAGAGATTGGACAACCTATGAAGGTACTTAGAGATGACCCCTAGAGATTGGACAACCTATGAAGGTACTAGTCCCTGGAGAGGAATGATAGTCTCTCTCTCTCTCTCTCTCTCTCTCTCTCTCTCTCTCTCTCTCTCTCTCTCTCTCTGTCACACACACACACAGAGTCATTAATTGCCTGTAGTTTTTCATCTATAGGTAGAGCCTTATGAATTTTCCCAATCCATTTTGATGCATCAACCCATATTGACATTGTGTAGGACTTGTTCAGGTGATCTTAGTGTCGAATGGCGTGTTGATAAGCGCTGGCTATTTCCTTGTATCAGATACACTCTGGCAATATCTTTTCCAGGAACTATTCTGTTTTCTTTGTCACTTATGCTCACAATAATTATACACCACAGGAGAGTCTTCTAGAATAGATACTATAAATCAGAAAGAACGTTACCTCACGTTAACCTTAAACAGGTGACATTATTATCTAATTTCATATTTGGTAACTTGATTTGAGAAACATGGCCATTCTAAAAAATTATAAAAGGGCCCCTGTTATTAAACCAGAAAATAAATTGAGTCAAACAACATTGAATGTGGTAACTTAAAGATTAGAGGAACAGGCAAATACCAGGATTTTGTTATAGCAAGTCACCAGATTCTTTATCAGAGAAGACCTTAAACATCATGTTCTATAGGCTTTTGTAATCCTCTGAGACATGACACCATTCTTCATATTAGTATATAATTTTTTCTCTAAAAATGTCAGCTGATTGGTGCATAACAGGTGGACCTGCTGATATATTCCTTGGAGGGCAATGCACAGCCACTATTTTTATTCCTGCCTGAACTGGAACAAAGATAATGTAAAAAGAATTTTCTGCCTTTATTTTTACCCACCTGGGCAATTTTTATACTCAACCACACAGATTTCTTCTTATAATCAAATTTATAGCATTTCAAATGCAAGAATCTAGATACAAACGTGAGAAGGATCAAATTTGTAAGTTTTTCTAACTGCCTGGTTTATTGTTACTAATCTTACATAATATGAAATCATGATTTTATGTGTGTGACTACAGGTTCACCTGAAAGATATACAACAAAAGCATTTCATAGTGTTTCTGGCCAAATGAATGCGCTCATAAGCTAGGTCGCTTCACTGTACTGTTTAGGAATGCACTTTCAAAGGAGGGTGCTAGAGGTCCTCCATTGCACACACAGAAGTACAGTTGGAATTAGCTAAGTGAGGGTCACATGTCACTACCATTCTTTATAAAAGGATCAGCCACCCATTATAGAAAACACAGGGAGGAGGGCCAGAGTGCCATAAACGTCACTAAATAATTACACCTCTCCAGTGTCATAACATTTTAGGCCTATCCTAAAGTCTAGCATCTGAAATCAGCATTGCCCACATAAAGGTAACCCAACGAACCCTTCCTCACTGAGTCCTGTGCGACTTGTCTATGAAGAGCAACTGCACTTCCAGCTCCACGGACACTCAGCTGGGACAGAAGCTGGAAGACAGAGCAGGAGTGGACAACGTTCTGTGCTGGAACTCGGGCCCACTTCTAGTATTGCTATGCTTTTCTTTAAAGTAAAACTTTTAAACATTTTTCTTGATTCTTTGAGAACTTTATACAATGTATTCTGAGCATATTTACACTCCTCAGCTCCTCTCAAATCCTCAACCCTTACACTTCCAACTTCTTTTTTTTCTTTTTTAAGTTTTTATTTATTCTTTGTGGCTTTCACATCATCCATCTCAATTCCATTCATTTCCCTGTCTCTTCATATCCACCGTCTGTCCCTGCAACCTCCCTCTCAAAATAAAATAAAATAAAATTTAAAAGGAAAGAAAAAAGAAATATCACATGGAAGCTGTAGTGTGACACAGTGAATCACACAGTATGTCCTTTTATCCATACATCTTTACTTGCAAGTGTTCATTGCAAAGAGTCATTGGTCTGGTTGGAGGCCTCTGGTTTCCGCTATACCTTCAATACTGGGCTCTCACTGGGGTTCCTCTTGGTTATCTTGCTGTTACCCCGTGTCATGGAGATCCTGCAGCTTTGAGTCTGCAGGTCAGGCTTCTTCACACGCTCCAGCAGATCATAGATGGGGTAGATTTTGGAGTGGGCCACCTCCTAGTCCTGGTTCTGGGCCTGGGTGGTTGCAGGTTGGTCAGTCACCAGCTGTTCCCCATGCTCAGCACCAGCGTGAGCTTTCCAGCACTGCCCTGACTAGTTCACCCTATGCAGAAAGAGGCAGGAGGCAGGGGGACTGGTTCTCCTGCTTCCAAGCTCTCAGGGCCAGCTCTCCTGCGTTGCCCAGATAGGTGCAGAGGTCACTCTCCCGAGAGCTAATGGGGAGAGTCAGCTCCCTCGCCTGCCCAGGTGGTGAGCAGCGAGTAGTGGTGGGGAGCATCTTTTCCTCACCCTCACCACCACATGACAGATGAGAGGGGGCAGGGTCAGCTCCTTCCACTCTCAGGACCCAGAGGCCAGCACTGCTGCCTGCAGCTGGTGGCAAAGAGTTAGGGGTAAAGGGGCAAGGGGGCGTCTCCCCCTCGGCCACGCCCACCACATGACAGACAAGTAGTGAGGCCAGTCCTCCCACGCTCATGCACTCAGGGCAGGCTCACCAGCACCTTGCCAACTGGGTCAGCTCTACTGAGCTGCCCAGGCAAAGTGCAGGGGTGTTCTCCTAAGTGGAGCAGGTGAGAGGCTGGGTCAGGGCCCTCCTTGCTGCAGGTGTCAAGGGGCGAGAGGTGGAGGGCATCTTTCCCTCACCCATGCCACCACATGGCTGATGAGAAGTGGGTGGAGCGTACTTTTCCACTCTTACGTCCCCAGGGCCTGCTCTCCCTTGCCCCCTCGAATAGGATCAGCTCCACTGTGCTGCCCAAGTGAGATGCAGAGCCGCTCTTCCGAGTGCCGCAGGTGGTGAAGGGCAGGGCCAGTTCTCCCTAGTGTTGCAGCCAGTGAGGTGAGGGGCCAACTCTGTGAAGCCCTAATCTCTCGACCTTCAGTGGTAACAGGAGCCATGGACATCACTGCAGACCATGGTTTCAGCAGGGCCGTGGAACCAGACATGGACCTTGGCAGCAGCAGAGGCCCAGACATTACCATGGTCCCAGGAGGCAAGCTAGCCACCCACCATGGCTCACTCCTCATCGCCTTCACCTCTTCAGATCTGCCTCTCTCCACAGGCCATGAATCATTTTGTCTCTCTTTCTTCAATACCACACCATACATTTGAGGGACTGGGCAGGCCCATGTTTTCTTCTCACCACCCAGGGCATACTTCCCCAGGCAGACTGTGTGGGCCTCCTTCTCCCGCTCAGTCACCACGGCACTGGGCAGGGTTATATTTAAGTCCACTGAGTACAATTTGTGCTTCTCAAATTCTCTTATGTTTGGCCAATGGGTGAAGAATAATAGGACTACCCTGGGTCACACCCTAAAGTAAAAGTGACTCTCCCTCTTCTAGAAGCTATCCACTGCCAAACACACCTAACTAAGGGTGGAACTTCATGCCC
The DNA here is from genome assembly GCA_902168405.1 of Peromyscus aztecus. Lineage (NCBI taxonomy): Eukaryota > Metazoa > Chordata > Mammalia > Rodentia > Cricetidae > Peromyscus > Peromyscus aztecus. The sequence continues at coordinate 73,495 of CABHPQ010000836.1, read as the reverse complement.
ACCTTCTCCTGTTCCATGCTGAGACTGTCTGACTTAATCTTTCAAGAGCTTCTGTGTTCTATCACAACCTCTATGAGTTTATATGTGCAACTGCCCTGTTGTGTTCAAGAACACACTGTTGGATTGTAGACATCTACCTCCTCCTCTTCCTTGGTGACCCCTGTGCCCTGAGGGGAGACGCATGATATACATGTCCTATTTGAGGCTGTGCATTCTGCAATCTCTTATTCTCTGCATATTGGCCAGTTGTGGGTCTCTGTTAATTGTCCCCAACAAGAAGCTTCTCTGTGAGGCTTGGGAGATGCACTAATCCATGGATATAGCATTAAGTCATTAAGAATTGGTTCAATACCATGTAAATTCCTGAGAATAACAGCAGCGGGAATTTCTCCTAGGGGTTATGATCTTGGCTCTTGGCCCTGATGATAGTAGCAGGTATGGCTTCCATCTTTTGGAGTCAGTGACCCTTAAATTAAATAAAGGAGTGCTGAGTTAATTCCATAACATTCGTTCCACGATCTAATGAGTGCACATGTCTTGCCAGGCTAATCACTACAGGTAACTCACAGAGTTCACACCAGGGTAAGTTTGATTATTGTAATATTGAAGGTTTTCAATAAATACACGTGTAATTAATAGGTCTGTATATAATTAAATAATTAATAAATAACGAATTAAAATTTACTCTTATGAAATTCCTACCTTAAAAATAAATTTAAAACAAATACATTTGAAAAATAGAGAAATGCCATTTCTAAATGATTGACAAGTTCTAAAAAGATTCTCTAATGGTCAGCATTACCAACTCAGTGCTCACTGCCATAACTTCCCCTTGTCTTGCTCTGTAGTGGGAGAGGATTCACATTGTTTTCTTCTTGTGAAGACATTTCAAACAGTGTTTAGATTTCATAGCCAGCCTCTTTACACCATTCAAAAGCATACAGCCAATCATAGCTCCAAACAGGAAGGAGAAGTTTAGTTCTCGACTAAGTTTACTGGAGAGCCAAAAGACCCGTGTGATTGTCTGCAGATCAAAGATGCATAGTTCTGAACAGTTTTACACGAGCAGCTCTGAAGAGCAGGTAGTTCAGGGGGAAAAAACATAAATGTGATGCCCCATGTGCGTACATCCCCGTGGATCCATAAAGAATCTGACCAGATTGTCTATAGAAGCCATTCTTGCCACGGAAGCAAGATGGAAGCATTTTCATTTCTGCTCACTGCCTTACAGCCTGGAGTATGTCAGATAAGGGTTCCTGCTGGTCAAAGTCACAAAATTTCTGATCAATATCTTTTATGAGAAATGACAAATGTAAGAAGATAAACTGTACTATGTCAGATAAACTCTATGGGCTTTTACTGGATTCCCAAGTGAAGATTTAACAATGTGTAGTCAACATCAAAGTCGTCCGCTAATTCAAAGAAACAAAAGAATCCCACTGAAAAGATTCCTGCCAGGCTGGCAGTTGTTATGTTCAGGCCATGGAAACCTTGGGAACTAGCATTTGTTCACACATATAAAATGTGTTTTAAAGTTTCTAGTGGCTTGATAAATAGATACACACCAGCTTCAGCATTGTTCAGAAAGGAGCATATTGACTAATCAAACTGTGACTGAATGCCTTTACTACAAACTTCCCAAAATTCTCCCTTTTTAGCAAGGGCCCTTTGTTTTTAATTCACTAAGATGTAGTTTCATGAGTAAATTGTCAGCCCCTCTCCTTAGATGGTAGAAAGATTCACTGTTCATGTTACTAAGCTGTGTTGTAAGCTATGAATGAGGCGTCACTTAGCAGAAAGATAAATGAGAACTTACATGTTTTGACCATTAACCAAGTGAATCTAACGGCCATGTTAACATAGACTACAATTTCTATCCATGCCATGACTGAGGTTCTTGTCTGGTCTTTTCTTTCTTTTAAAATCTGAACCATTTGGTTCGATTATTTATCATCTTTTTCTTTTTATATTTTTCTTTTTTCTGTATTTCTTTTTCCCCTATACATTTTCCTATCTTCCTTCTTTTAATTGTCAGTTTGGTACTCCAATAATTCTATCTAAATGAATTTATAAATATTTGTTACTGCATTGTATCTCTTTAATCCTATTTTAAAATAACTTCTTCTGGAAAGTTTCTACTATCATCAAGGAGATTATGAAAGGGTCTGTGGTATGTATTAAGCATACTCCTATCACATTTATGTCACTATGTTTCTGTGTGACCTTAACCCAGTCACCTTTCTACACCTCTCTGATTTCCAAAACACACAAAATATCTAACTCAGTAGCATAAACTGCATAATATATAATAATGACACTGACTAGTAACTCAAAGCATCAAACTCCACTTAAATTTTTCATTCAGTGTATTTATACAAAATTATCTGCATCATATGTAAGATGTACAAAGCAAGATGATGCTATTTTACATCAGGCAAATATAAGCGCACACAGGTGCCCTCAAGTTAAGAGTAAATCTAAAGATCATGTGTGCGTTTAATACGCCCATGTTCAACAACAGTGGTGCAAGAATTACTTCTACACAAGTGTCTTTGGTAATAGAGTAAATAAATCCGTGATACACTGTCACAATATGGTTCAGGCAGAATATTTTTCATATTTTCCATGCTTAAGCAGCTTTCTAAGAAATATGTTCAGAGACTGTGCAGCTTGAAGAACATATTGCATGAGAAGGATTGACCATTAAGTTTAACATCATGATTTGCTTTATCAACTTCCCTCTAACTTCTAATACACCTCAAAAATGGTGCACACAGTGTGAGACTGCGCATGCATTACGTCAATTAAATTATACCATCATATCCTTAGAGGAGAGATTTTCTATTATTCAGACAAGGAATGGTCGTTGCTCAATGATGACAGATTCACAAGTAGCTGATCTAAACACAAGGCAGTCAAAACACTTAGCAAATGAAATAATTATAAAGAGTTTCACAAGTATGGTATCCCAGATCCAAAAGAGTACGAAATTTTAGGGCGAAGCAAAACTTACCAGCCATGGTGTTAAACACCTGAAATCCTAGTGTATAAAATGTAGAGGGCTGAGGAGCCAGAGGTGAAGGTCATCTTTGACTAAAAGGAGAGCTCAAGGCCAGCCTTGGCTATAGGAAACCCTCTTCAAGACAAAGAGAAAAAGAAAGGAAGAAAGAAAGAAGTAAGGACCAAGGGTTCTCTCTGTGTGAAGTTTCTGTTGGAAAGTGCCTTAGTAATAGGACATCATTTCAACCAAAAATAAAGATAAGTTTGCAAGTACATAGCTAAAATATTTCACTTTAACTCAAGTTCCATAATTTGAATGAACTTATCTGTCAAAAGTTCATTTTCCCCTTAGAGATAAACAGATCTAGAAAAAGGTGACATGTTGTCAGTAGTTTGGGCACATGCTATGGATCACAACTTAATTAGCTAAAGATTTCTTATGAAATCCACAATTCTTATTCTCTCTCTCTCTCTCTCTCTCTCTCTCTCTCTCTCTCTCTCTCTCTCTCATTGCGAGAATTGCTACACTGTTTCCCTCAGCTTTTCCTCTTTTCAACATAGAAACTGAGTTAGCCCTGTTTCTCTTTCCCAAATAACAGTAAATTATACATCCCAAGTATCCCTTTATATTATCTCTTTCAACCAATTGCAAGTTAAAACTCAGCATCTGGAAAAAGAGTGTGCATGTCAAAGAATTTCAGAAAAGGTATGTACTTACTAATGCAGACAAATCGATTCCCAAGACAATGATTCATAATCAGGAAATGAAATAAAACAAATTGCTTTTTTCAGCAGATATTGACATCGGGAAACAATTCATGCTTAGAACTAAAATATTAGTCACAGCACTGTGACCTAACACCTTAAGTGATAAAATACACAGGTCACAATTGACAATACATACTCATGGCTGATCATGGCTTCTAGTTATTGATCAAAGGGGAGAAAAGTACTTTGCAGGAAAAACACTGCTCTGAATTACAAACATCCATTCTCCTGAGACTCAGCAACTCTCTGGGTTTCTCCCCCTGGAACTGGAAGCAAGAAGTGAGTGCAGCCAGTGTTTAATATCAAGTGAATGTGGTGTTTAATCAATAGTCCTCTGCTTTGTTCCCTGATGTAGAAAGCAGGGTCTATTCATTCAGCAAAGGTTAATGCCAAGGGTCAAGTGATTTCACACTCTCTGTAGGATCCACAACATTTCAGTAGTTCAGATGCCTCAGACAATGATGACTCAGTTGGACTGATTTATTGCCACTCTGAGGCCCTGCTTAATACTAAAGTGCTCTCTTATGATAATACCTCAGAAAATAGCACTGATAAAAGAGGAGGCAATAATTACCTACATTTTGAGGTAATGTCTTCATTTCTAGCGTCCTGCGAAGATATAAGGTCCATTTAAAGTGATCTGCTTCTTGTATTAGCACACCATTTGAGCAAGATCTTACCAGCATCTTACCTTTTATGAAATATACCACAGGTAAACTTAATAATTCTATGACACAGATATAAAAGTAATACACATTTAATACAGATTTTTATCATTCTTTTAAAATGTTTATTTATTGTAATATTTTAATATCAAATAAGAAAAAAAGCTGTAAAAAGGCAAAATATGTTATATTACTCTTTATTACCAGAGACACAGTTTGAACTTTGATTTATTTTGCTCTGACCATATCCAAACATAAGAGAGATCAGAACAAACATGCCTACACATTCTTTTTAACTATGCCTCACTTAAATCAGCATTGGCTGAGGTTGTTCTTAACACAATATATGTGACGTGTCAGGGGTCCAATCTTTAACATGCTAGCATTCATGATCATTAGTGGGCAATTTCACATTCTAGACGTGTTTTATATAATGAAGGAAGGTCTAATGTCACCAAGAAAACAATGTAAAAATTAGCTGGGGCTTATCTTGGAGAAGTGATTTAGAATCCAGCTTCACTCATACATTTGTGGGTAATGGATATACTAATCAAAGAACAAAATCAACTAAATGTGTAAATTAGTACTAAAATATTCTATCATTAAAAATGCAAGTATATTTGAAACATTTATTACATCTCATTCTAAATTCTTGGTATGTAAAACATTCTAATATGAATTCCTTGTGTCTCATTCTCCTTTTGGAAATCTGAATCTAAACTACTGTTTTGAAACCAATGATTTGTCCAGAAGTCTTTCTTTACTATGAATAAATATTTTAAATGATTTTAAAACATACCAAAGGCTGTATATGAATTTAAAAGAAACTATGTATTTGTGTAATTCAAGACAAATTTATATGTTTTAGTCTTAAGTGCACAGTTTATTTCAAATATAAACAAAATGAGTAACAATAACTTTGATGTAAACAATTCTAGTGTGCAAAAATAGTATATTTCTCATGCATGTAAAAGAATCTCCCTTCTAACCTAACTCACCTTCAAAGGATGATGACTTCTACAGTTCTTCTTCCCAATGGGAATCAAATCATGAGCCACAGTTGATTTGTAGCAGGAAGAATGAGGAGGGTGATTACCAGCAAAGTTTTTTATATTAAGACTAGAAGAGCAATTAAATATATCAAGCATATTGGCTCATTTACAACAAAAATAGCATTGGAGATCTTAGTGTTCTAAAGATAAAATACTGACAATAGATGAGACAGGATGCTTCAAGAATTGTCCAGAAAGTGTTATTCAGGATGACTTTCACACACCCTGCCCTCCAGGCAATATATATGGAAATGTAGTTCAATTAATTCACATATGGAGAAAACAAGAAAGCTAAAATAAAAGCAGGTGCATGCTTAGTTTTATGCTCCAAAATCTATTAAATAAGTTACAACTCTTGATCATTTTTAATCACTAAAATAATACAGGTAAACTCTGAGTTTGGGAATTGTTTAATATGCACTTCATAACCAGAATAAAATGTACGACATTGCCTGTCATCACAATAAGGTATAAAAGTTCAAACACTTGTTTAATGTCTTAGTACAACCAAGAAAAATGCTTTCATAATCACACTTTTAAATTTTCAATAGTAATTATTATTTTTCAAAACCTGCCAAAGCATGTATGAAGTTGTACGTGGGCACTGTTTTTTTTCTTTATTCCACTCTTCCCTTTTGTTTGTATGTATGTGGGGAGAAGATATGTATGAATTTCTGTTAATACAGATCTTATCTTAGAAATGTGAATAGTATTCAGAATTTTTTAAATTAATCTCTCCTCTTAGCATTGCATGCTTATCAGTTGTAATTCAAAACCCTTTACTGCTGATGTTAGCCTCATGTGAGGATTATCTTGAGCACTGTACTCTCAATAGAAACATCATGTAGGTCAAGGCAGCAAACTTAATGCACTAATCTTTTGGGGGGAATTATTGTAATTGTGTCTATAAATAACTCCCTTTAATATATGATTCAAAAATACCTTAGTAAGGAAATGAAAAAAGAATCATTTGTTATCCATATTTTTCATGAAAACTTTGTTCAAGCACTCAACAAAATAGATGGGTGTTCTGATGATATGAATCTTGTATGACAATTATTTACGGTGGCAGGATGATAATAAAATACTGTTACTCAATGCAAAACAGCACAGGTTCATGTTAACAAATTTAGAGATTATAAACAATCAAAAAGAAATTAAAAGATGTTCGATTTTATTATCTATTGATTTATGCATTCAACATTTTGTAAAACTCTACACAGAGTGACATATATAATGCACATCTGTGTGTAGAATGCATGTATAGTTTATATGATATGCACCTGTATCAACACAGATCCCCAGCAAGGGCCGAGTGGCATAGTCTATTCTGTAAATTACTTTTGCACTTAGCAAAATGCTGTGACTCTTCATGCCCCCATCTGCCTTTCTGTGCATCTTTCTGATTGTAACAAGTTTACTGGTATACCGTGGCACCTTACACCATGTAAGCATTTAAGTATTTCACCTTTATATATGAGGCTGTGGTAAATATATTGGCAAGGTTTATTTAGGAAATAAAAATCAAAGGTTATATAATTAGACATACTTTAAAGATAACGTCAAGATATAGAAATCACTTTGTTAGTCACATAATTTCCTAAGCATTGTAACAAAATCCATATATAGGCTAAGTTTTTTCTCCTCTTTTTTTACTGAGTACTAAATTCAAGAACTAAGTTCCCACTGATGCTTTGTTCCAGAAGTTATATTAGTGGGCAATACTGCTCACTGCCTTCCCATTTCACAGAAAAGGATTTATGAGTCTCATCACTGTTAGCTTTGGATATAGGACCACAAATACATAACCTTCTAAAGCGGTGCCAGCCCTTATTCCATGCTCATCTATGAGGTACAATAAAACTCTGTAAGTAAAATCTATAGTTTAGTTGTACAGTGTTTAAAGGTCAGTCTTATTTGGATGTAGTAATATAATCCTAGATAGAGAATTAGACATAAAAGCTTACTGTTCCCAAATTTCAACATAAAACAAAACCCAACTGAGGGTGTTTGGGGCAATTATTTCCTTTCCACACATCGTTTTTCCCACATATTTATTTTCCCTGTTTGTCAACTCTTTTTAATTCAAAATTCACTTTAAATTTCTTTATTATATTTTATTTATTGTCATTTATACCAAAGATACTCATATAAAATAGTTAGAACTTGACTGTGCTAACTCCACAGTTTTTCCATCACAGATTTTTAAATGCATCTAAAGTGCTTTTTGTTTGTTTGTTTTTGTTTATTTCATTTGCAGATCTCACTATGTAGTCCTGGTTGATCTTCTGTTCCCCATGTAAACCATACTGGCCTGGAGTTCTCTATGGAGAGCAAGCTGGCCTCAAAGAAACAGAAATCTACCTGCCCCTGCCTCCGAAAAGCTGAGATCAAAGCATGCACCACCACATCACTTGGCATCATATAAAATGTCTTAGAATGTGAATTTAAGTGCTTTTTTATTCCTATAAAGAGAAATATAGTGTTATCATATGGTCCAGTAATTCCATTCCCAAGTATATGTGCAAAGGAGACAAAGTGTTTCTTTGTAAAAGATGCTTGCAATCCATATTCCTTAAAGCTGCTCACAGTAGCCAAAATATGGAACTAACCAACCCATGTTGGATGAATAGAGAAAATATGATATAATTATGTGGTAGACTAATACTCAGTCATAAAATGAATGAAGTACTGTAATTCAGAGCAAAATAATAGAATTGGAGAACATTTTGTTTATTGACACAAACAAGACACCCACAAATAAGTGCCCAATGTTCTCACTCATTTAAGGAAACCAATCAGTCTGCCTTGTATGTAAGCTGACTTACAGAACACAATGGTGAATACTGGAGATTGGAAGGGAAATGTTCAGGGGACAGAAAGAACTTAAGAGAGATTTTAGGGACTAAAAGGATACCATTGAAAAGGGTGAACAGATAAAATCAGTGCCTGACGGTGAGCATGCTTGCATGGAAACATTGCAGTGAACTCCATTAATGTACACTATTGCGTGTGGCAGTGAAAATGTAAATAAATCACTAAGTCGTCTCTTTCAGCTTTGCTTACTTCTCAGGTATTGCAACCAAGAGGGAAATTACAAACTCCGTGTGTGTGTGTGTGTGTGTGTGTGTGTGTGTGTGTGTGTGTGTGTGGTATGTGTGTGTGTGGTATGTGTGTGTGTGTGCACTTTTTGGTATTTTTTATCTTAATTATTTTGGTGGGTCTTTGGTTTGTTTATTTGCATGTTTTGATTCTCACATTTTTGGTGGGTTGGGGGTGGGTATGTTGAGTTTTTTTGTTTTGTTTTTGAGAGAGAGAAAGAACACAAAGTCAGGTGAGTAGGGAGGTGGAAGGTTTGAAGAGGAGCTGGGAGCTGAGAGGAAAGAATATGATCAAAATATATTGTACGAAACAAAATTGTTTTAGGTTAAAAAAGAAAATTCACTAACCTTTCCTATGTAAACTTGGGGAACTTTTCTTTATAGTTTATAAGAAAAATGTTAAAAATATTTTTATAACTTTGTAACTATATATTCTGATGTTTTGAGAAACTTCAAGGCATGTTTTCATACATATCATTGATTTGTCTGACATTTTGTAATTTATATAGGGACTAACTTTGCTAATTTAAATGTGATTGGCACTAGCAAATGCAATTTCTCCATGTGGTAAAACACTCTCAGTCAATATTCAAAAAGTTATCCTCTTTTTACAGTAATTTTTGCACTTGGGTTCCTGCTTTTCCTGTCTTTATAAACTAAGAAAGAGAAGGTACTTAATGCTGTCCCCTCTGCACATAAACTGAGAAAGACTTACTCCACAGAACACATTAATTAATCACCTCGTACCTATAAACAACCAGTTCATAAAACAGCAAAATACCCTCAAGCATTTTGAGAAAAAAACAAAACAGAACAAACTTCTCTGAATGTTTCCTATGCCATTGCTAAGACAAGGTGCCCTTCTAGACACCTGGCAAGGTAGGCGAACTCTGATTCTGTATATTTCAGAAGTTCATTCCAACTCTAACTCTGTGATAATATGCAGAATACTCAATGATAGATCCTTCTCTCTCCCAGGCAATTTCAGTCAATGATTATAGTTTTTAATGAAGAGAAAAGGTTGCAAATGCAATACAATATTCAATTATAGGAGAGACACTAGTTGAACTTTAAAATATAAAGATCAATATAAAAACTTATTTCTGAGACCATGCTGAAACCATTAGCTTAAATCTATACAGGTTTCAAGTGAGTTCAGATTCAGTGATGAAGCCTTTACAGATTCTGTAGAACATGACCTAAAATCTCAGCAGATACTGAAAACTGAGGCATGCTTAAATTCTGAATGTATGTACCTCAACATCTCAATTTAACAACCAGACATACATTAAACCACATTAATAGCCAGCCACTTAATGGATCAATTCCCACTGTTTGTATAATGTGAAAATAAAAAAGCCTTATTAAATGACAAGCTTTCCCTGGTTTGTGCTAATTAATTATACACTGTATCTGACTGCTAATTTAGTGGGGAAATGCAACCCGAAACCTCGGCTCCAGCTTGAACTTTGCCTCTCCATCACCCAGCTCAGTACAGAGTGCTGCCGCAGCCCGCCTCGGCACGACACCAGGATTAAATTAGAGCACAGGCCATCAATTTAATAAGTGCTGTAGCAGGTGATTTGAATAAGGACCTATTAGTATTCTATGGGTGCACAACTAAAAGCAGCTGACCTTTCAGACCAAAGAAGATCCTTGAACACATCCAGCTGAATTTGAGAACACAGTAATAATCCGAGGCGTTAAGAGTGCCAAGAGAGACGTTTATGACCCTGGAGTCACGGCTATACATCAGGCCCCGCCGGTATTGCATGAACAGTTTATATACCTCTGCCTCTCATTTTGCTCTTGCTCCTTACCATGAAAAAGAGAAACAGAAATAAAGCTTTGGAAATTTTGTATTTTTGATGACATGTTTTGAAACTCTCATTATTATTATCAACACAAAGAATGCAAAACTATGAATGATGTATGCACTTGTCAATTATATCTGACGATCCTCAAAGGAACTATCAATTTCCCAATTGGTATGGCACGCTTAACAAATAAATTTGTATGTATCAGTCCAAAAACAAAACAAAATGTTGTGAAACGATGAGGAAGTATAGCGTATTGTGGGGCTGACAGCACAGACCGAGGAGCCAAGTTAGAACCGGGTTGGGATTCCAGCTCAGCCACGTGCTCACCCTTGAACCCGCAGGAATCAAATTCACTAAATTCAGTCCAACAGACATTTATCGAGTTTCGTCATGTACAGTGCTATAAGCCCTAAGGTTATAAAGATGAAAAAGATTTGATCCCTGTTTTCAGGGAGATCAAAATCTAGCAATGGTGACAGAAACATACACTATTAATCACAATACAGAGTGAGAAGTGCTTTCAAGCACAGAGAATAGTGATCGATTCTGCCTGGAGGTTTCCAGGAAAGGTTCTCAGACATGGCAATAGCTGTGCTGGATGCTGTGAACAGTTCGCCAGCAGAGAAGATGGAATGCCATCTGATGGGAAGCATTAATCTAATGGGAAAACTGTTGTACTGAGGGATGAAGATGCACTGGCTTAGGTAATAAATACATCAGATAGATTGGGGAGTTGAAGTGTCTATGAAAGTATAATTATGTGGTTCTCTGTGTTTGGAAGTATTTACTATGTTAACAGTAATGTAATTTATTAGTGGATCTAAAAATGATATCTTGATTTATAAAATTAGGATCTTCAGTTAGACAGTACTGACAAAGATATTTTTTTCCTCAGGATCCACAACTATAAAATACAGCTTACCCAGGGTTCTACCAAGTGGAGGAAAGAGCAACCAAGCCTGGAGTGAGCTGTCACTACATGGTGGTTATGGTGTTCCCTTGACCAGTCATCCCGTTAGGCTACTCTCTTTCTACTTTGGTAGCATATTAGAGAAATGAGTGTTAGTCAATTTAACTTTTTCAGTTTGTGAATTTTGACACCTTAACTATTATTACATGGAAAATACTGGCCATGCACTTCGGAGCTAGCACTGATACTGACAGTTTGCACTGGCTGCGCCTCACAGACTCTCTACAGTGGCATCTATCCTCATTAGCTGTGACTCACGGCATGCAGGTTATTGGATATTCTGTATATCACCTACACGAATGGTCCCAGAAGGAAACAGATCACAAACTCAGGAACTGTTTAGACATGAGATCAGTGAGAGAAAGAAAAAGCATGGTGAGTCCATTGCAGGGCTTGGGGCTAGTTACCAACATTACAACCATTCAAGCACTGAAGAAGGAAAAAGAACCACCGTAAAGAAAGAGAACCCCTTTGGCAACCTAGAAGGACCAACCCTGGTGAGTAAATGCCCTGACCTCACTGATACTGACCATGCCCAGTCAGAAATGGAAGGGAACTCACTGATATGTGATAACAGGTCAGCTATGTCTACAGGACAACATGACAGAAAATGGCCTCAGAGAACAAAAGGAAAATACCTAGCATATTACTTTAGTGCATTCAGGCTGAGACACACCACTGTGTGGAAATCACAGTGAAGGGCTTCCTCCAAGACATAAACCTGACTCCAGGAAAACTGCTGTGCAATCATAGGGACCTGAGTTTGGATCCCCAGCATCCACATAAATCCAGGTACAGTATGTGCATGCATGTGTGTGTGTGTGTGTGTGTGTGTGTGTGTGTGTGTGTGTGTGTGTAAAACCCCAGCACTAAGAAGGCAGAAACAGGAGGGTTCTATGGTGATATTTTCTTTTGTACTAAAATGTTATTTGTATGTTAATAAATAAAGTTGCCTGGGGGTCAGAGCTATTAGCAAGCCATAGGAAAGCAGGGCATTGGTGGCGTACGCTTGTAATCCCAGCACTTGGTAGGCAGAACTAGGTAAGTCTCTGTGTGTTCAGGGATACAGTCAGCATTGGATACACATGCCTTTAATCCCAATACCAACCATAGAACACATGTAGGTCTATACAGACAGGCCATGATGAGGTGGTCATGTGGTTGGGTTTACAACCAATGAGAAGGCAGAACAGAAACTCTATATAAAGACTTTAACACAGGAAGTAGCTCTCCTTCGGAGAGGTAGGACCACTGCAGGAGGAAGGGTAAGGTTTTAGCTCTTAGCTCTGACCTCTTGGCTTTCTTCTTTGCATTGGTTCTGTGTTTCTTATTTAATAAGACAGTTGGTTACATCTACAGGGTTCCCTAGAGTTCATTGGCCAGGAAAGCTAGTCTATTCAAATCCATGTTCTAGAGGTTCAGTGAGAGACGCTGTTTTGAAAACTAAGGTGGGAAGCAAGGGAAGAAGACAAGCAGTGTTAGCCCCTGGCCTTCATGTGTGCATGCAATAATGAATCCACAAACACATGTGCACACTCTTATTTCAAGAAGATAAAGAGACAGAAAATGCAATGACATCAAAACAAACCCTCAAATATATATATATATATATATATATATATGAAACTACAGTATCTAAAACAAAAAATACATATCAAATAAGAGTAGTTTACAGATTATACACTACAAAAGAAAAAAGCAATGATTTTGCGATCATTGTAACAAAAACCGTGACATGCAAAGCCAACAGCATGGAGGGGGGGCATAAAAATGAAAAGAAATCAATATCATATGGCCTTTCGATGTATAATTGCAGGATCACATGTAAGAGCAGAAGGGAGAAATACAGTTAAGGAAAGAGTAGCCACTTATTTACAAATGCAATGAAAACTTCAGCACTTTAGCATAATTGAACTGCTAGAACAGCGTGATAAAAAGAGATTAAAGCACTTGGGGGGATATTATGTGTAAAATAACAGAGGTAGGAATGGAAATACACTTCTCAGATGCCATTTAGGGTGGCATCTTTCCCAAAAGAAAATCAAGAACAAGATTCTATATTGGGTGAGACACTAATATCCAAAATTAAGGTAGAAATGAAGAGGTTTTTAAACAATTAAAACTGGAGGGATTTGATTCTGAAAGCAAGTCCTCCAAGCAGGAAAAAACAAAAAAAACATGAAAATAGATGAAACTCCAGATACACAATGAGAAATATATGGACACATTCTAAAGCTATTTTCTTGATTATTTGTTGTTTCAAAAAGTCCACAGTTCTCTCTGTATGTGTCTCTGTGTCTCTGTCTCTGTCTCTCTCTTTTTGTCTCCTCTGCCCCTCTCTCTCTCTCTCTCTCTCTCTCTCTCTCTCTCTCTCTCTCTCTCTCTCTCTCTCTCATTGCTGAGGATCAGAGGATCAATCAGTCTCACACATGCTAGGTAAGTGTTCCCCTACTGAGGCCCATCCGTGACCCTAGAATAGTTTACTCTTCAGAAGCAACCACATGAAGAGGACAGCATACTGTTAGGTGATGTGGCTTGTGGGTTGTGTGAATGTCTACCAGGAGTCCATATTAAAAGACTGAACCTTTGAACCTTGGCCTAAGGCAGTTTAAGAGGTGAGATCTATCAGGCAGTCTCCACACTGGGGCTGTGGAGCCTCATCCTGGTCCCTTCCTTTCTTGCTGTTGCTTCCCAGCAATGAGGTGAGCTGATGGTTTTCACTTCACCTATTTTCCATGGTTTGATATGGACAGTACCACCATGGGACTCGTGGTACTGTCCAAGCTGCCTGCAGACTTGAACTTGTGACTAAAGCATGTGTTCTCTCTTTACAAGTTGATTACCTCAGGGATTTGTGATAGCAGCAGAAAGCTAACTCTAGAGAATCATAAATTATGTCAAAACAGAGTGTGTGACAAAAATTGGCCAAAAGACACGAAAACTTCCACAAAGTTATTTCACTAGACACAAAGGAGTACACAAAAGACACGAAAACTTCCACAAAGTTATTTCACTAGACACAAAGGAGTACACAAAAGACACGAAAACTTCCACAAAGTTATTTCACTAGACACAAAGGAGTATAATATTATCTGAAGATATGTCCTGGTGTTAACGATTTGTATTATAAAGACTAGAACAACCACTAAGATGAAAAAAAGATATATATTACATAATCAAATAACAGACATAAAATAATAAAGATTTCATTAATCTAAAAAAAGAAACATAAAACATAAAACAATTAAAAATAAAATAAATAATAAACAAATGGCCCTGAGGCCTGTCACCATTGTTAAGTTAAAGTGAATCAGAGACTTAAGTGTAAAACACACAACTATGAACTACTGGAAGTCAGCTGGCAAGAGATACCTAGACCATGTGTGCTAAGGGGATGGCCCCTTAGATATAACACTAAAAGTGTGCCCTTCACTGAAAATAAAATTTTCTCATGTACAAAATATACTTTTGAGAGAAAAGACAAATAAGGCACAGACTCAGAGAAAATATTTGCTAAAGACACATCTGATAAAAAAAAACATTTAAAAATATTCAAATGACTCCTAAAAATCAACAGAAAATGAGTACTCCAACTTAAAAAACCTACTGCAGAAGCAGACACTTCACCAAAGAAGAGCCAAATAACTGAAAGACTGAGATACACAGGCGTTTCTGTCCCAGTAGCTTAGAGTGTAATGGTGGGTGCCAAAGGGAAAGGAGGGATGGGCAGTCGTCAGTGGTGCCGGATCACAGGCAGGACCAAGTTCTGCAACTGGTGACTGCACGTGACCATAATGCATTTTCAACTCTAATGATAAATGTTCAAGTGTGGGCAAGGGAACCACGGGCCTCACATAAGCTGGAGCACTCTGCTGTGTCCTAGCCTTTATCTTTTGTTTTGTTGGTTTAAGCTAGTTTTGATGTTTGGAACAAGGGCTCACTGTTTAGCCAAGACAGGTCTCAAACTCATGGTCCTCCCACCTGACCTCCTGATGGCTGTAATTGCAGGTTGTGTACCACCATGCTTGCCTTCCTACCAAGGTCTTGAGGCCTTTATACTGTTTTTATAAAATGTAGTTTAGCTTCTCAAAGATGCAGCTAATTCTATGTTTCAGTTTCTTAGATGTGTTTACGTCTTATTCAATGGCAACCTGATTGAAACTAATAAGGCTAAAAGTCATGATGACCATGGGAATGAAAGTTGCCAGAGCTTCCAAATTCTTGTTTTTAACCACTTAACTATAACAATTATTACCCAGTCCAACACTCTTAAATATTCTTGGAATTACTCGATCGATCTATTCATTGGTAGCACATTTATGAAAGATGCTCTGGTCATTTAGAGAGTAGCCCAGTGATCCTAACTGCTTTGTAGTATTAAAAAGAGACTTTCATAATGAAGAACCACCCATCCCTATGTGCCTGAACTATTGAAAGGGTTAAGGATATGATGTTTTTAGTCAGAAAAATACCAACCCCCTCCTCCATCAAATCAAAGCCTAGGAATGATAAGATTAAATCTCTTTCTAGGTATTGGTGGTGTTTTAAACTTTTCTTAAGAATAAAGCAAAAGTATTAACTCAGTCTGAATGGTTGAAGACCTACCACATAGAGGACAGTAAATGTTGTCACCAATAGTAGTGGTTCTCACAATATGTATAGAAAACAAAGTGGTAAGCTTAGAGTATGTGTGAAAATCATCTAAAGAAAATTATATCCAACATTTAGTTTAGAAATTCTGAATTTCAAGCATCATATACACGTTGTTTCCATTTGATAAAAATACATAGCTCTTCTTTCTTATTCCAAGCCAATGAGTAATAGAATCTGAGTATTTTTCTGTAGTCTTCAAATGAGTATGGCTATTTTAGATTGCTGTCTATATTTATTACTTCTGTCTTTCAAAAAATGGTCAGAATCCATTAGAGTGGGTAGGGGTGTGACAAAGTTGGTCAAATGCCCATGGTGGAAGCTTAAGGACCTGCATGGGACTCCTAGAACCCACATAAAAGCTGGACACAGTGGATCATGTTGGTAACCCCAGCATTGAAGGGAGGTGGAATGGGGCAGGAGAATCCCTCAGGCTCATTGGCCAGCCAGTCTAATCAAATTAATGAGATCTGGGTTCACTGGAGACTGTCTTAAACACCAAGGTTGAGAGTTATCAAAGAAGATATTTTGTCTCAGCCTGATACATACACACACGTTTGCAGGCACCTATGTGAGCGCATAAATACATCACACATACAATTAGACCAATTTTAGAAAGGCAATTGCCTCCACAAATTGTGAAAACAACTACAATGGTTCACACACAGGAGCGTCCCAGATCACAGTAAAATATAAAAAATGTTTTTAAAATTTGACAATGAATGAGCTTTAACAAACAGTGAATAGTGAATCCAGTTGTGTTTTTTGTTGGTTTTTGAGTCAGGGTCTTCCTGTTGTAGCCCAGGCTAGCACTGTACTTCAGATGCTCCCGCCTCAATCACCTAAGGGCTGGGAATGTAAATGTGCATCAAACTTCTCTATCTAATGGTGTTTGTTTTTGTTTTAGGGTGTGTTGTTTATCTGTCTGTCTGACTGTCTGTCTGTCTGTTCATTTTATCATCCTGAGGATCAGACACAGGGCCTAACTAATGTTAGGCCAATTCTCTAACTCTGCACTGCATCCTCAGCCCTTCCAAAAGCCCTTAGAGTCGGGTTTCTCAACCTTCCTGATGCTGTGACCCTTTAATACAATTCCTCATGTTGTGGTGGCCCCCAAACATATAATTATTTTTTTGCTACTTCATAACTATAATTGTGTTACTGCTATGAATTATAATGTAAATGTCTGTGTTTTCCAAAGGTGTTAGGAGACCACTGTGAATGGGTCATTCGACCTTCTAAAGGTCACAACCCATGGGTTGAGAACCTCTGCTTTGGATGCTAGTACTGTATCAGTTTTCACCAATGTGTCACTCTTAGTGAGAGACCTTAATAATGGAGGAGTTATACATGTGTGAGGCTATAGTCCTGGGGGAAGTCTCCGTCTCTCTCACACCTGTTATGAACCCTATATGAGTCTAAAAGATAAAATAAGTTGTCAAATCTATTACACTAAGAATAAATTTCAGTAAAGTTGTTATAGTTAAAAAATGAAATTTCACCTTTATTATGCTAAGCAAATTATTTCTTTAGATTTATAGATACCAGTTAATTTTGGAGTGTGATCTGTTGATGTTTTGTGCTCTGAAAAGAAACACATCCTCACTACACAAAGCAGACAATGGGTGTGCCATTCCAAGTTGAGCCCATTGCTAGAAATCAATGAAAATCTCCTTTGCTCAAATACTAAATTCCTCTTATACATTCTATGAAAGTAGTTTCAAGCACCAAACATCTTCCTAAATTACACCATCAAGTATTTTATTATTAAAATACTAAATACATGAAGAAAAAGAAAACAACAATATAATATTATTCATAATTGTTCTTTTGTTTTTGTTTTGTTTTGGCTTCTTCTTGTTGTTGCTTTTTCTTATTGTTCGTGGTTTTTTTCCTGCAGGTTGAATCCAGACCCTTACACATGGTAGGCAGGCAATCTACACTGAGCTGTACACAAGTCATCTGTTTAATTTTTTAAAGACCACTTACAGCAGACTATTCTTACACACTATCATCAGTCCCAGGGCAGTGCCTGAAACACCTCTCTAGTACCATGCATGAGCAACAGTTCTCTTACATGAGTCCAGTGAATGACAGATTTATACCAGTTTAGCAAAGCAAATTTATTACTCACAGATGGGCAATAAAGGAAAATAAAGGTGTAGGAGTTGTGTAAGCATGTCCCTAAGGTCCAGGAAAGCTGCTCAGATCTGATGGAGCCTCCATCAACTCCACATCACGTGGCAGCTTAGCAATCTCAAAAGACAATGCACTTGGAGTTTCAGACCCAGGAAAAAAGTAGATGTAATGGGCAGGAGCATTCCAGAACATTGTATTCCAGAAGAAATAGCAAAGAACAGCCTGGTCGCACTAGCTTCCCCTTATCTTAGGGTGCTACATTCCCAGCATGTGATACAGTCATTCTTGAAAATTAAAAGAGAAATTGGAGATATCTGGGTCACCAAGGCCACCTAGAAACTTGTCTTGTAGACACAGAATTCCAGTGGAAAAAAAGCTATTATTGAAAATAAGTGGCCACTTTAAAATGTGGTATTTCCTGTTGCTCACCTTGTCAACCTCTGAGGAATAAAGACTGACAATGAACAGAAAGCACAGCATTCACAGAAAATCCACATATATGTAAAAGTTGGGCATATAAAATATCAATTGTCATGTATAGAATAAGCTAGATTAATATTGTTCAATATGGCCAATCTTAAAAGTGGAATATAATGCATCCAGAATATTTTCACATTTTTATTATAAAGCATTATTTAATTATCTTTCATTTTTTAGTAAAGTTCTCCTAATAATAGACAAGGTCTTTATGACACATGCCGAAGTTCAAATATAAGTAATTTCCTAGCATCTTCTCTTTTTATTATATACTTTGTCCTTGATAAATAAATCACTCAATGATCCTACCATACTTTTAATAGGTAAAAAAGATGAATAATTATTATACATAAGTTTACTGCAAACAATGCTGCTATGAACATAGCTGAGCATGTGTCCTTGTGGTATGATTGAGCATTCCTTGGGTATATGCCCAAGAGTGGTATAGCTAGATCTTGGGAGAGATTGATTCCCAATTTTCTAAGAAAGCACCATATTGATTTCCAAGTGGCTGTACAAGCTTGCATTCCCACCAGCAGTGGAGGAGAGTTCCCCTTGCTCCACATCCTCTCCAGCATAAGCTGTCTTCAGTGTTTTTGATCTTAGCCATTCTGACGGGTGTAAGAAGGTATCTCAGAGTTGTTTTGATTTGCATTTCCCTGATGATTAGGGATGTTGAGCAATTCCTTAAATGTCTTTCAGCCATCTGAGCTTCCTCTGTTGAGAATTCTCTGTTTAGCTCTATAGCCCATTTCTTAATTGGACTGTTGGGCATTTTGATGTCTAATTTCTTGAGTTCTTCATATATTCTGGATGTTAGCCCTCTGTCAGATGTGGGGTTGGTGAAGATCTTTTCCCATTCTGTAGACTGTTGCTTTGTCTTGTTGACCGTGTCCTTTGTTCTATAAAAGCTTGCTGTGGGATGTTCTGTATGGCAAATGTGTTGCTAATAAAACACTGATTGGCCAGTGGCTAGGCAGGAAGTATAGGCGAGACTAACAGAGAAAAGGAAGAACAGGAAGGCAGAAGGAGTCACTGCCTGCCAGCCACCGCCAAGACAAGCAGCATGTAAAGATGCCGGTAAGCCACAAGCCACGTGGCAAGGTATAGACTTATAGAAATGGATTAATTTAAGATAAGGACAGTTAGCAAGAAGCCTGCCATGACCATACAGTTTATAAGCAATATAGTCTCTGTGTTTACTTGGTTGGGTCTGAGCGGCTGTGGGACTGGCAAGTGAGAGAGATTTATCCTGATTGTGGGCCAAGCAGGAAAACTTAAGCAACAAAAGCTTCTCAGTTTCAAGAGGTCCCCATTGATTAATTGTTTCTCTCGGTGTCTGTGCTACTGGAATTATATTTAGGAAGTAATCTCTGGTGCCAATGTGTTCAAGACTACTTCCTACTTTCTCTTCTATCAGGTTCAGAGTAACTGGATTTATGTTGAGGTCTTTGATCCATTTGGACTTAAGTTTTGTGCAATAAAATATGGTACATATACACAATGGAATACTACTCAGCAGAGAAAAGCAATGACATCATGAGGTTTGCAGGCAAATGGACGGATCTAGAAAAAATCATTCCTGAGTGAGGTAACCCAGACTCAGAAAGACAAACATGGTATGTACTCATTCATAGGTGGATACTCGATGTAAAACAAAGATGACTAGACTGCTACTCACAACTCCAGGGAGGCTACCTAGAAAAGAGGACCCTAAGAAAGACACAGGGATTGTCCAATGACAGAGAAATGGATGACATCTACATGAGCAAACCGGACGTGGGGGATTGGGGTAATGAAGGGCAAGATTCGAGGGAAAGAGAGCTTAGGGGAGCGGGAGATCCCAGCTGGATCAAGAACAGAGAGGGAGAACAAGGAAAGAAATACCATGATAAATGAAGACCCCATGGGAATAGGAAGAAGCAAAGTGCTAGAGAAGTCCCCAGAAATCCACAAAGATACCTCCACAATAGACTACTGGCAATGGTCAAGAGAAAGCCTGAACTGACCTACTCTGGTGATAGGATGGCCAAACACCCTAACTGTCGTGGTAGAATTCTCATCCAATGACTGATGGAAGTGGATGCAGAGATCCAGGGCCAGGCCCAAGGTGGAGCTCCGGGAGTCCAATCGGCAAGAAAGAGGAGGGACTGTACGAGCGAGAGATGTTGAGACCATGATTGGGAAAAGCACAGGAACAAATAGCCAAACTAGTGGAAACACATGAACTGTGAACCAATAGCTGAGGAGCCCCCATTGAACTGGATCAGGTCCTCTGGATAAGTGAGACAGTTGATTAGCTTGAACTGTTTGGGAGGTTCCCAGGCAGTGGGACCAGGACCTGTCCTTAGTGTATGAGCTGGCTTTTTGGAGCCTGGGGCCTATGCTGGGACATTTTGCTCAGCTTGGGAGAAGGGGATTGGACCTGCCTCCACTGAATCTACCAGGCTGAGCTGAATCCCCAAGGTAGACCTTCCCTGGAGGAGGTGGGAATGAGAGGAGGATTGAGGGGGAAGGCTGAGAGGTGGGAGGAGGGAGGACAGGGGAATCTGTGGCTGATATGTAAAATTAAATGAAATTATAAAATTAAAAAAAATTTTTAAAAAAGTTTACTGCAAAGTATATTTTATATAGCATGTTTATCTATGCATACTTTTCATCATTTGCTTTAAATAATTTGGGATTTGAAATTTCCTTCACCAGAATTTGATTCCCTTAGATATTTTTCTCTGAAAATTGAGCATTGGTCCTGGACCTTAGAAAACACAAATTTAGCCAAAGAAGATTGAGTGTCATCTAAAGGCACAATAGTTATGTCCAAAATGGCAAATTAATAAATAAATGTAATGAAAATGGAAAGGAGTAAGCTATATGCCCACAACTACAATTCAAAGATATTTGTTGGACCCTATGCAAAAATCCTGATCATACATTTTTCCTGCAGAATAAGGGTAAAAAGTAATGTTAAAGGTTTAACTCTCTCAAGAACTTCTTATGTTCATTCTCCACAACTATTTGTAAATAACGATGGCCATCATCCTGTATGAAACTGCTATGATTGTCATGGAGGAAGCACCCAAAATAAAAGCTAAGAGAACCAATTTATGCAGCAATTAAAGAAACATGCTCAGAGACTAAGTTAGTCTTACAGGATGATTCTGACAAACATTATTTAGCATTACTACAAAAATGAGACACATTGCTATGCATTTCTCTTAATTTTACTAAAAATTATGAAGACTCATGAATAGTCAGCTCAAGATTCAATATTATGTTTTCCTATTTTTATAGAAAGACATCAGTATGTTATAGTTGGATTTGACACATGGCTTTTGGAAGGAAGGGAAGGAGGAGGGGAGAAAAGGAAGTAGAGAAGAAGCCATGTCTCTGCAGCCATTACCACAGCTCGTTTTCATTACCCAGAAGAATTCAGCAAGAAATACTGTCCCATTCCCACAGTTCATTCCCAGAAGAATTCAGAAGGAAATAATGTCCACATTTTACACCTGAATAAACTAGTTGGGAATTAATATCATTCCCAAGGTACATATATTACAAAACTGGCGTTTAAGTCCAAATCTTTGCTGAATCCAATGTCCATGTTATTATCATCTCTGTGATACTCCAGCTTACCACCAACTTTTTACCTTGGGACAGTTTCAATGCATGCTTAAAACCCAAGTCTGTTGGGTGGAAATGATTCAACTCTTTCCGATAAATCCCACATTAGGCAGTCAGTTGACTACCGGATGTGTGCCAAACCATTTAACACATATCTTTTCCTTCTCTGACCACAGCAAGTGATGGGGAGATTGCTCACCTTTTAGTTACTATCCATTAGCAAGCAACATTCTGGAAGGTTAGACCTCAAAATCCACACTGTACCCAATGTGTTGAAGATAATGCACAGGCAAGCTACAGAGCCCTCACCCTTGCCTTGATTATCCCTCTGGGTTTGCCGCCCGTGGTTATCTATTATTTATACAGAATAGTAAATGTGTAATACTATTGATGAGTAGAGCTTCTGCCAGAAAGGTCACAGACACAGTTCTCTTCCTGTGCCTTAAACAAGTCTTTGATTCATTAGCTTTTTAAAAACTTGATCAATAGTTTCTGAGTGCCTAATTGATGGGAAAGCCCATAAACTCTTAATGACTTATTGGAATATTTTCATAAATATAATAAACATGAATCTAAATTAAATACTAAAATAATACACTGTAACATCCTCAAAGAACATTGTCTGGGTTAGAAATAAGGTCTCTGTTGTAAGATGAGCTCAAGTATTGCAAATGACCCAATTATCAATGACAGAAGAAAAACGAAAGTGTCTGTTTGAAAACCTGAGTTCAGTTGAGAAGAAACAATATACACCACTATAAAATAATACTTGGCTTTCAGTCCATACTCCAATGTAAAACTATCTTCCTAGCAGGGATTGCAAACGGGGACCAGGATGGGGGCAACAGTTGTTACAGTCACTGGAGATTAGCAGAGGTGTGTTACGTGCAACTAGTAGGGAGGAGGAGGTATTTGTAGGTTGAAATATCATAATGATCTTGAAATGTGTTTGATATCCTGGTACACAGAATCCCTGTCCCCAGTACCAACAGCACTCAGTTAAAAATCGAGCTGGGCAGTGGTGGCACACACCTTTAATCCCAGCACTTGGGAGGCAGAGGCAGGCGGATCTCGGTGAGTTTGAGGCCAGCCTGGTCTACAAAGCGAGTTCCAGGAAAGGCACAAAGCTACACAGAGAAATCCTGTCTCGAAAAACCAAAAAAAAAAAAAAAAATCATCACATAGGCCCATTGTAATGAAAACTGAAAGATGGTAACCCAATCCATGATGCTTTATTTGCCTTCCATGCTACCAAAGAAATATACAAACAATGCTAAATGGATGCCGTATGCTGTATATTTATGTGTACATGTATACATATATGTATATCTGTATACTCACATGAACTTATGTATACATATATATATGTAACAACAATAATTAAAGAAGAGATTATGAATTTGGGAGGAAGAGGGACACATATGAGGAGCTGGAGGCAAGAGAAAAAGACAGAAGGGATGAAGATGTAGTGCTCATATATAAAAATCTCCCCCCAAAAAAAACAGCTACAATGTTTTAAAAAGAAATATACACATATACACATATACATATATACATATATATATATAATAAATTTAAATGGAGCATTATATTTAAATGGTCATCACCTGACACTTGATGACACTGAAATTTTATGATACCATGTTTGTGATTCAGTGGAGCAACATATAAGTTTTAAATGCATTTAAGGTTGAAAACAAGGCCAGCAAGGTGGTTCAGCCTATAAAGACACTTGTTGCCAAGCATGATGACCTGAGTTCTATTTCAAGATACACAAGCTAGAAAGAAAAGCCAACTCCCAAAAGTTGTTCTCTGAACGCCACACAAGTACCTTGCCATGTGAGCACATACACTCACGCATAAGTGAATATGTTTTAAAAAAATTTAATTTAATTTTTGGTTGTGAGCCTAGCCTTTAACGGCTGAGCCATCTCTCCAGCCCAATTTAAAAACTTCAGACACTACTAGACAGACAATACCTCAGAGTAAAAAGCTGGGAAATGACTTTCCAATCAAATGGACTTAAGAAGCAAGCTGGTGTAGCTATCCTAACATCTAATAAAATAGACTTCAAACTAAAATCAATCGAAAGAGATCAGGAAGGACGTTACATACTTATCACAGGGAAAATCCACCAAGATGAAGTCTCAATTCTGAACATTTATTCCTCAAATACAAGGGCACCCACAAATGTAAAAGAAACATTACTAAAGCTTAAATCACACATCAAAGCCCACACACTAGTAGTGGGAGATTTCAACACCCCACTCTCACCACTGGATAGAATTGCCAGACTGGAACTTAACAGAGAAATAAGGGACCTAACAGAATTTATGACTCAAATGAATTTAATAGATATCTACAGAACATTCCACCCTAACACAAAAGGATATACCTTCTTCTCAGGACCCCATGGGACCTTCTCCAAAGTTGACCACGTGCTCGGTCACAAAGCAAATCTCAAAAGATACAAAAAAAAAAAAATGGAATAACCTCCTTATTTTATCGGACCACTATGCCTTAAAGTTAGATTTCAACAACAACAAAAATTACAGAAAGCCTACAATCTCATGGAAACTGAATAACGCCCACTTGAATCACCAATGGGTCAAGGAAGAAACAAAGGAAGAAATTAATGATTTCCTAGAATCCATTAAAAATGAAAGTACAACATTCCCAAACTTATGGGACACTATAAAATCAGTGCTAAGAGGAAAATTCATAGCACTAAATGCCTACATAAAGAACATGGAGAAATCTCACACTAGTGAAAATTCATAGCACTAAATGCCTACATAAAGAACATGGAGAAATCTCACACTAGCGACTTAATAGAACACCTGAAAGCTCTAGAACAAAAAGAAGCAAACTCACCCAGGAGGAATAGACACGAAGAAATAATGAAATTGAGGGCTGAAATCAATAAAATAGAAACAAAGAGAACAATACAAAGAATCAATGAAACAAAGATTTGGTCCTTTGGAAAAAAAATCAACAAGATAGACAAGCCCTTAACCAAATTAACCAAAAGACAAAGAGAGAGCATGCAAATTAACAAAATAAGAAATGAAAAGGGAGACATAACAACAGACAACAAGGAAATCCAGAGAATCATCAGGTCATACTTCAAAAACCAGATCTCTATGGTTGGTACGGGGATTAAAGATGTGTGCCACCACGCTTGGCTCTGTTCCCTAGTATGCCCTTGAACACACAGAGACCCTGCCTGATAAGTGATTGGATTAAGGGCTTGTGCTGCCTGACTTTGTTTACTTAAAATGACTGGCCTTTTCCTTCTGATCTCCACACAAGCTTTATTTATCAAAGCACAAATAAAATATCACCACAGATATGGGGGAGAGTGGACAGCCTTGTCTTGTTCATGATTTTAGTGTTCATGATTTATCTTGCTGTAAACTGTCTTTATTATGTTTAGGTATGTTCCTTGTATTCCTGATCTCTCTAAGACCTTTATCAGAGGCCTTTTCAGCATCCCGATCTCTCTAAGGATTTCACCCCTGTATTTGGCTCTGTATTTTTTATTTAATAAGACCATTTAGAAATTCATCTACACATATCTATTCAATATAGTATTCAAATTTCTAGCTAGATCAATAAGTCAACAAAAGGAGGTAAAAGGGATAGAAATTGGAAAGGAAGAAGTCAAACTTTCACTATTTGCAGACCGTATGATAGTATACATAAATGACCTCAAAAATTCTACCAGGGAACTCCTACAACTGATAAACTCCTTCAGTAATGTGACAGGATACAAGATTAACTTTTAAAAAATCAGTAGCCCTCCTATATACAAATTATAAAAGGGCTGAGAAAGAAATCAGAGAACATCACCCTTTACAATAGCTACAAATAATATAAAATACCTTGGGGCAACTCTAAGCAAGTGAAGGACTTGTATGATAAGAACTTCAAGTTGCTGAAAAAAGAAATTGAAGATATCACAAAAGATCTCCCATGCTCATGGATAGGAAGGATTAACATAGTAAAAATGGCAATCTTACCAAAAGCAATCTACAGATTCAATGCAATCCCCATCAAAATCCAACATAATTCTTCACAGACTTGGAAAGAACAATATTCAACTTTTTATGGGAAAAAAAAACAGGATAGCTAAAAGAATCCTGTACAATAGAGCAATCTCTGGAGGCATCACCATCCCTGACTTCAAGCTCTACTATAGAGCTATAGTAATAAAAACAGCTTGGTACTGGCATAAAAACGGACATGTGGGCCAATGGAATTGAACTGAAGACTCTGACATTAATCTGCACTCATATGAACACCTGATTTTTGACAAAGAAACCAAGACTGTACAATGGAAAAAAAAAAAAGAAAGCATCTTCAACAAAGGTGCTGGCATAACTGGATATCAACATGTAGAAGATTAAAAATAGATCAATATCTGTCACCATGCACAAAACTCAAGTCCAAGTTGATATAAGACTTCAACATAGGCCGGGCGTTGGTGGCGCACGCCTTTAATCCCAGCACTCGGGAGGCAGAGGCAGGCGGATCTCTGTGAGTTCGAGGCCAGCCTGGGCTACCAAGTGAGCTCCAGGAAAGGCACAAAGCTACACAGAGAAACCCTGTCTCGGGAAAAAGAAAAAAAAAAAAAAAAAGACTTCAACATAAATCCATTTACACTGAACCTCATAGAAAAGAAAGTAGGAAGTAGCCTTGAGCGCATTGGCACAGGAGACCACTTCCTAAATATAACACCAGTAGCACAGACACTGAGAGTAATAATTAATAAATGGGACCTCCTGAAACTGAGAAGCTTCTGTAAGGTGAAGGACACTGTCAATAAGACAAAAAGGCAGCCTATAGAATGGGAAAATATCTTCACCAACCCCACATCTGACAGAGGGCTGATCTCCAAAATATACAAAGAACTCAAGAAACTAGAAAGCAAAATATCAAATAATCCAATTTTAAAAAAAGGTTGCAGAGCTAAACAGAGAATTCTCAACAGAAGAATCTCAAATGGCCGAAAAACATTTAAGGAAATGTTCAACATCCTTAGTCATCAGGGAAATGCAAATCAAAATGACTCTGAGATACCTTCTTACACCTGTCAGAATGGCTAAGATCAAACACACTGATGACAGCTCATGTTGGAGAGGATGTGGAGAAAGGGAAACACTCCTCCCCTGATGGTGGGAATGCAAACTTGTATAGCCACTTTGGAAATCAGTGTGGCAGTTTCTTAGAAAATTGGAACTCAATCTCTCCCAAGATCCCAAGATCCAGCTATACCACTCTTGGGCATATACCCAAGGAATGCTCAATCATACCACAAGGACACATGCTCAACTATGTTCATGGTAGCATTATTCATAATAGTCAGAACCTGGAAACAACCTAGATGCCCCTCAACTGAAAAATGGATTAAGAAAATGTGGTACATATACACAATGGAGTACTACTAAGCAGAGAAAAACAATGCCATCATGAAATTTGCAGGCAAATGGATGGAACTAGAAAATATCCTGAGTAATGTAACCCAGACTCAGAAGGACAAACATGGTATGTACTCACTCATAAGTGGATACTAGATGCACAGCAAAGGATAACTAGACTGCAACCCACAGCTCCAGGTAGGCTAGCTAGCAGGAAGGACCCGAGGAAGGACACATGGATCGCCCAGCGAAGAATAAATCGATGAGATCTACATGAGCAAACTGGGAGTGAGGGGGGTTATGGAAGATAAGGGATGAGAGATGAGAACATAAGGGAAAAGGAGGTTTGAGCTGGAACAGGGACAGAGTGGGAAAGCAAGGAAAGAGATGCCATGATAAATGAAGAATTCATGGGAATAGAGAGAAACAGAGT
This sequence comes from Peromyscus aztecus, assembly GCA_902168405.1. Classification (NCBI taxonomy): domain Eukaryota; kingdom Metazoa; phylum Chordata; class Mammalia; order Rodentia; family Cricetidae; genus Peromyscus; species Peromyscus aztecus. The sequence goes on along the minus strand of CABHPQ010000836.1, from coordinate 45,379 downwards.
ACTAGGGAAGTTTCCAGGAATCCATAAGGATGACTCCACCTTAGACTACTGGCAATAGTTGAGATGGTGCCTGAACTGGCCTATTCCGGTGATCAGATGGCTGAATATCCCAACTGTCATCATAGAGCCCTCATGCAGTGACAGATGGAAGGAGATGCAGAGATTCAGGGCCGGGTGCCAGGCCAAGCTCCAGGAGTCCAATCGATGAGAGAAAGGAGGGATTCTATGAGCAAGGGACATCGAGATCATTGCCAGGAACAGCATATAAGATGCCTGACATGCTGCCAGCAGAGATTGGAGAAAAGGGGACCCGAGATTGTGGACCATCAACCCTCTGTGTGTTCCCCTCCGGATCTTCTGCTTAGCATGCCTCTAGAGGGCCAAGGCAGAAATGCCTATGTGTCCCAAGGTCATGCTTCATGTCATGTCCTCCTCTATATAAATACTTCTTATAATGCTAGTCTTTTTCTTCTATCTGATCTTCATATTCTGTGTTCCTAGATCAATGGTGATTTCTGTGATACAGGAAAGGAATGAAGTAAATTTCACAAGAAATTATACAGAGATGATCACCCAGACTGGGGTTAAGGCAGTTATGCAGTTCATGGGGAAGAACCTGCAGCCTGGGGAAGATTTTCAGGCTTGGATAAACTGTACCAAATGTATGGTCAGCTATAGCACTTGGTATGATGTGTATCAACACACTGGACTCAAATTGGCCATGATGGATAATTCCATTTCTGGAGATATTCCAAGGGCATTGTATAAAACTTGAGACCCTAAAGGGCATTGGATGAAGACTGTGGCTGGAGTAACATATAGATGGGAAGACAAACTGAAAGTGTGGGAACCTAAAATAGGAGGAAAATAGTGGCCTCCACTAAGAAAGGAAGATGGTAACTTTAATCCAGATATTTTTTATTCCTCCTGAAGGAGTGTGGAGACATTGTGGCAATTGGTAGAGTGATTGCTATAAGTTTTATTGGGTTCCTAGATTAAAAAGAGTTGCCAGAAAAGGTGAGCTTCCTTTCATGGAAGCTCTGAAAATTGCATCAGGTCTTCCTTGGAATTGTTGGGATATAGACTTTCTTATTTTTACCTTTTTTGCGAAATTGCATGTTGCTAGCCTTTGGGTCAAGTGATTAGAAGATTGTATGATCATTAATAATAAAAATAGATTATGCTTGCCTTGGTGTTATGTCTGGGATAGTTCCTGTGTTTAATAAAAGATGATGAAGAATATATTGGTGATTTTCTAAGAATAACCTTTGGAATCATGAGAACATTCTGTATTGGGTGATTTCCCTTTTTTTTCTGTTTCCCCTTGCACATGATAATAAAAGACTGCGGTTACCAGAGCAAAGGCAGAAGAAGCTACAGAAGCTAAAGAAGTTGTAACAAAGAAGCTACTTAGCAACTGCAGAAGCCGGAAGTGACCTGTCAGCTTGCACGAACCCTGTCTCTGAGTCTTTACTGCGCCTTCCAGGTATCCCATCCTTCGGACTCCCAAAACTGCTGAGGCTGGTCCCCGGCAAAACATAACGGGAAAATGTACAGAGACGGCCAGCCAAACTAGTGGAAATGCATGAACTGTGGACCAATAGCTGAGGAGCCCCTATGGTACTGGACTAGGCCCTCTGGATAGGCGAGACAGTAGTTTAGCTTGAACTGTTTAGGGGGCCCCCAAGCAGTGGGATCCAGACCCATCCCTGGTGCATGAGCCGACTTTTTGGAACCTGGTGCCTATGGTAGGACACTTTGCACAGCCTTGGTGCAGGGAGGAGGGCCTTGGACCTCCCTCAGCTGAGTGTATCAGGTTCTGCTGACTCCCCATGAGAGACCTTGCCTTGGAGGGGGTGGCAATGGGTGGAGTTGGGGGGCAAGGCTTGAGGGCGGGAGGAGGGAGGTGAGGGGAATCTGTGGTGGTTATATAAAATTAATAGAAAATCTCTTAATAATAATAAAAAAACAAAAAAATTAAGTTGAAAACCTCCAAATTCTAAGTGTGTTTCAACAATGTAAATGAGTGACTCTTCAGCTTCACTACACAGAGACCAACCACAGGTTCTGATATCTTGAGCCATTCATCTTCATTGCTTGAACTTAGGAAAATATTTGAAAAAGATACAGATTTTGCCATTGATATCTTCTTCACTTTTGGTATCACTGTTAGTTTCTCATATGAAATTCCACTCTTTTCCTCAACTCTTTCCATATACGATTTCTTATTCTATATTTACATAATGGTAGCAGTTTTATGCAGTATACCATATGTAAATTATTAATGCAAAGGTTGTTTATAGATATACTTTGTATGCAAAAATAAAAATGTATCTGTCTTAAAACAGCTATTCTCAATTATCTTGTACTGGTGTGTCAGACGTGAATGAAAGGATGGATGGTTGGGTGAACGGATGGATGGTAGGGTGAATGCATGCATGTATGGAAGGATGGACAGGTAGATGGAAGGAAGGATGGATTGATGGATGGGTGGGTGGATGGGAGGAAGAATGGATTGATGGATGGGTAGGTGGATGGAAGGAAGGATGGACTGATGGACAGGTGGGTGGAAGAATGGATTGATAGATGGATGGATGGATGGATGGATGGATGGATGGATGGATGATGGATGGATGGATGGTAGGATGGATGGGTAGATGGATGGGTGGGTAGATGCATGCATTCATGTATGTAAGCATGGATTGGCGGGAAAGGATTTTCTAAATTACTTTTAAAATATACAAGCCAAACTCAGAACCAACAATGAAGAAGCTACAATGTTTCTCATGGAGTTCACATTTTTCTCCATTTTCAGGTTTGTCTCATAATTGACTTCTTCATCTTCTGAGCCAAAGTCAGCAACCATGTATATGAAAAGCATAAAAGCCTATGAAGTCATGTGTGTGTATGTGTGTGTGTATGTACAGTGATTTAGAAATGAGTAAGAGAGGGGTATTTTAGAGGAGCATGAGCAATGTCCCAGTGGTTATATTACTGAAGAAAAGATCTTTCTCTTCCCCAGCAACTAAAGATCTACTTTTATCTCCTCAGAGAGCAATGGGCCTTCTGATTCTCCCCACCCCCATCCATGGCAGACATTGACAAGCTCAGTCTTAGGGTTCCTACAGATAATCACAGCTTCTGAGAGATGAGTATAACAATCATGTATATTGAAAAGAGAGTGTTAACAATACTCTGCCCATTCCTCCAGCTCTTTACTTTCTATCTGCTGCCTCTTCTGCTGCGTTCTGAACCTTGGTGGAAGTAATAGAGACATTCCATTCAAACAGCTTTCAATAGCCAGTTAGTCTCAATACTTTTGCTAGTTATAAGTCTTTGCAGTGTTAGCTGCAACACTAATCTATAAGCACAAATAAAAGTGTCTAGAAGACAGTTTGCCAGAACACCATGTCCAATGATCAAAACAATTCCAGTAGCATCCACACTAGGACCTATGACCTCTCCACCTGTAGGTTTTTGGGTTGTTTTTTTTTTATTATTATTATATTTGTAGTACCAAACATGAATTCTCTCCTGTAGATTAGGCCTCAAACCCAATCAAAAAGCAATTGATTGCCCCCTAAACAGACTTGTTACTCTATCATCACACTATGTACTGGCCTTATTCTAGCTAACACTGTTGATGGCAGTTCTTCACCAAGCAGCCTGAACAGTGCCTTCTGGCACTGTGAAAGCTAGCCAGTGAGAAGAGAACTCACTTCCAGAACAGCTCTAGATTGGTCTCTCTACACCCTGGGACTAAAGCCTGTGGTGTCTTCATCAATAGGTTCTTACGGTCTTGGCAATAAACAGCAGTGGCAATAGACTGCACTGTTCGGGGGCTTCAGGTAGCTCTCTTACTCTTTGCACTGGGTTTTCTAGTTAATAAACTACTAAATCTCAAAGTTCTTCCACATGTTGTGTTTTCATTTCACGTATCAAACACTTCCATTTTAGTTTAATTTACTTTTTTGGAATCTGATATATGAATTTTATGCATGAATACTGGGTTTATATTATTTCTCCCTTCCTCTTCTCCCTTCAGCTCCTCTCCTGTTTCTTCTCATCCCTTTCAAATTCATGGCCTCTTATTCTTCACTTATTATTGTTTTATATAAATATATATGTGTGTGTGTGTGTGTGTGTGTACATATACATATAATTTGTGACTATAACCTGCTGTATCCCTTTAGTTTTGATTGTGTGTGTGTGTGTGGGTGTGCACACACGTGCCCATATGCATGCGTACATATGATTAGTGCCCACCACTTGAGACTACATAAACTATTGGGGGTTCATTAGATTTTTTGTCAACTGACAAAAAGTTATGATGAACTAGGAAGAGGGACCCTCAGTTGAGAAAATACTCCCATCAAATTGGCCTGAAGGCAAGTTTGTGAGGCATTTTCTTGAATAATGATTGATGTGGGAGAAAGACAATGCTACCTCTGCATGGGTGGTAGATGTTGTGTAAGAAAGCAAATTGGGCAAACCATGTGGAAAAACGCAGGAAGCAACATTACTCTATGGTTTCTGCTTCAGTACCTGTCTCTGGGTACCTGCCTTGAGCTCCTGCCTGACTTCACCTCATGATGGACTGTCAGCTGTAAGATGAAATAAATCCTTTCCTCCCTCCCCAAATTGCTTTTGGTCATGGTATTCATCACAGCAACAGAAAGCAAGTTATATAAGATATATTAGATAGATGAGAGAGAGAGACAGACAGACAGACAGACAGATAGACAGATAGATGATAAATACATACATGTATGTAAGGAGGCCTTGGGGTTGGGTAAACTATCAGGGGGCTCATCCCTAGAGAAATCATTTTCCCTCTCCCCACAGCCTCATAGTTTCCTCAGCCACATTAGCACAGCAACTGGTGATTCCACTTTTCAAGTCTGGTTTAGGCAGTCATATTATTGAGATGTCATGGCTGCAGCTTCCTTGTCTCATAAGGAGGACACTATCACATAGCAGAATGTCTGGTCCTATGGTTCTTATAATTGTTCTGCCTTCTCTTCTGGAATTGTCCCCAAGCTGTACCTGTAGAGATTATATTGTAGATGTATCATTTGTGGCTAAGCACCCCATAGTTGATTGTGCTCTGCATTTTGCGGATTTCCATAATAGACTCTGTTGTGCTGCAAAATATACATATATATATGTAATATATATATATAAATCATCTTTGATAAGGGATGGGAGATACACTTACCTGTGGTATAAGAGTAAATATTTAAAATGTGGTTAGAATTTACACTGGTTTAGGAAAGTAGTAGTAATGGGTTCTCCCATGGGGGTTCATGGACTCACCAGCCATAACTAGTGGGTCAAGTATATAGTACACATGGATTTTCTCATATTGAGAAAGCCTTGAGTCCAGCTAAACAACTACCAGTTACCATCAGGATATAAGTGCTACTATTGCACCTTTCAAGGTATCTTGATTAGTTTTGTTGTGCCCTGGGTGCAAGACCCCCGAAGAGACCACCAGAGACATGAACTCACCGAAATGCAAAAACAAGATTTATTGAAGCAGTTCAAACTGCATGGCAGGGACCTCATCCAACCATCCAACACAGTAGAGGCTGGAGGAGGTGCCCACCCCTCTGCAAGCTCAGTTTTTAAAGGCAAAAACAACAAGGTTACATCATTTAGGGGTGCTAGTACAGGTACAATTCTGATTGGCTCAAGTTTTAGGGGCTTTTCATAATTTCTGTGTTATCTTACTTTGTAGTTTTAACCGGTTGTTTCAAACTTTATAGACTACCTCAGGCATTGGGGTATTTTGGGGCATTCTGTGGTTAATCAGTTGCTACCAGATGGCTCTTCAAACATCCTGACTTTGTACTTCGACCATCTCTGGCATCGGGGCATTCTATGGTTAATCAGTTGTCACCAGATGCTCTTCAAACATCCTGACTTTGTCCTGGGACCTATGTCAGCAGCTCTGAGAATCTTGAAACTCAGGCCTGTTTCAAGTTGGGGTGAAGGGCTTGCTTGAAATGTGGGTGCTTTGGTTCTTCAGTTTGAGTTTCATTATGATTCAAATGTGTTAAAGCTGGGTAAGTTTTTGTTTGTTTGTTTGTTTGTTTGTTTGTTTGTTTGTTTGTTTTTGTCTTTCTGCTTTGGTAGCTTATATAGCTCCTTTTTGTTCTGTGAGAACCGGTCCTCAAGGAGGAGGCTTCCCAGTCAGATCCAACTCAATTCCTCCAAGTCTTGTGCCCAAAATATTTGGTGTCTTCAACACTAGTGTCCTCCCTTCAGTTAATTGGAGACAAGCAAGGGCAACAGCAATAGGCTATGTTGTTTAAAGACTCTTGGACTTCCCTGCCCAACGACTCAAAACAGGTTTCCCGTGCATGACACTAGGGGTTTTGTTAGACAGTTGATGGCTCCTGGTGTGGGAGAACATTGCAATTCCATGTGATATAACTGAATTTTATCAATATATTTATCACATTTGTATGCATATTGTGTATAATTTTAGGTGAACATAAAGTAATATGCCTCCCTATGGTTTTTTCTCAAACATCCTTAGTTATTTATCCCTCTTCCACCCTCTCCATCCTTCCTCCCTTCCCAGTTAAAGCCTCTTCTCCCTGCTTTTGCAATTGCTTCCTCATCGCACCTGTGTCTTACAATACTTCTTGATTTCATATTGTTGGTTGCTAATAGAAGACTCAAACTACCAAGAGTTGTATGTGTTACTGAAGTAAGAACCTCTGAGAATAACTCTCCAAAGTGTCATAGTCTTTTTCATTTTATTTATTTATTATTTTATGTGAATATGTTTGTGCCTACATAACTTTATATATACAACATGCATGCTTGAGTCCAATGATGCCAAACAACGGTGTAAGATCCCCTGGAACTAGAGTTAGATGTAGTTATAACTTGCCATGTGGGTCCTGGGAACCAAGCCCAAGACGGCTAAAAGAGCTGAGTCGTTTTTTTCAACTCCTTATTGTGATATTTTTAAGACCACATGTAGTTTGGATGAAGTAGAGCCAATATACAAAGAACTGAGGAAGACTCATTGAGAACTTGCGTGAGTTGAGGCAGCAGCAATGAACTGCAATAGTGCGGCGAGCTCCTCGACCAGCGAGGAAGAACGACCACCACGCGAGGATCCTTCTCAGATCACACTTTATTGGAGCACCTCTTGGTTAAGGGAGAGCTAGAAGTGAGGGGCCCGGGGCACTACTAGGCGGCTGCTTATATGAGGATTTGAATGGACGGGTCAATCTATGATTGGATCCCACCAGAATGCAAGCACGGAGAGCCACGGGATAGGCTGAGGACATAAGGCTGTGACTACATAACCTGCGCATGCACAGACCTTGGCACGAGTGACTCAAGATTATGACCATATATGGAGTTGTTTACTACTGGGCTGCCAGGGGCCAGCACCATCTTGGAATGGCAGCTCCCTGCACAATAGCATCACCCCAAAAGTGTGATGCAGCAAGCACAACAGAAGTTCACTCTCCTTTGCATAAAATCCAAACTAAGCAAGAATGTCTCTGGCATGAAAAAGTCGAAAAACTTAGAGAACTGTTGGAGCAAATCTATCACATGGGATGCATACATACATTACCCAGCTAACAAGTGAATCTCTATAATATATTCTTGCAGCCTGCAAGAGGTAGTCTTCACTTATTTGACCGGCCAAGGGTCTGTCAAAAGACAAGCCATTTATTATGAGTATTTGGTGATATCCAGCTCTTATTATTTCAGCTGTCTTCTACTATGAAATTCTTGCATGCCAAATTATTTCCAGACCATTTGGCTAACAGTTCGCCTCCCCATATCTGCTGAACTTCCCTGCTGGAGTCAGTTCTTGGATAAGGTCATAGGCAAAGACAAGCTGGCAGGAGAGGCGTAGCTTTGTTTCTTGTGCAAATGAAGCTCAGAGCATCTCCTAACCTTGAGCCTAGTGGCTCTCCAGAGCAATTGACTAAGAACAAAAGAGATTTTACATATCAAGGTGGAAGGCAGGGTGGAGGAACATTCCTAAGGAAGCAAAGTGGCTGGAGAGAAAAGGCAGGCATTTTCTGTAGAGCAGAGAAGAGAGGAAGACAGATGTTCCCTAGAGAGTAAGTAGATCTTGGGTAGAGTTTTCTGAGGGCCAGGAGTAAAGAGTAGTAGAGATGGAGAAAGAGGATACAGAGGATGAAGATGAGGCTGGAAGCATAGGAGTTTAGTCGTTAGCAAGACTATGAGCTAGGGAACTGGTTGGAACTGAAGCTATGTAGACCAGACTTCATCCCAGAGAAATAAAGTAGATGGCTAAAGAGCTTGGTGTATCTATATTTATTCTCGTCCTGAATGCCTGACAGACCCATAGCTGTATTGATAGAATTTTGTCATAGAGGAATACAGTTAACAGACATAAGAACATAGTGTACGTAGATTTTTTTTTCTCTCAGATATCCCATGCTGACCTAGCAAAATCCCCGGGACTGTGGGTTTTCAATAAACACCTTTTCCCTCGGTGTCCATAAAAAAAATTGTTGAATGAAGTGTTGTGCCCAGATCGTGACCCTCAGAGAGACCACCAAAGACGAGCATGCCGGAATGCAAAAGCAAGGTTTAATTGTGGATATCCAAAAGCAATACAAGCCTAGGCAGGGACTTCGTCCAATACATCCAACGCAGTGGAGGCTGGAGGAAGCGCCCACCTGTCTGCAAGCTCAGTTTTTAAAGGGAAAAATCACAAGGTTACATGCTAGTACGGGTACAATTCTGATTGGCTCGCTTCTAGGGGCATTCTAAAAATCAAGGCTTAATCTTACAAAGTGGGTGGTGGGTTGCCCTCAGGTGGGGGCATCTGGTGATTACAGTCACTATGGAAACTAGGGTTGGGACATTCTATGTTAAACAGTTACCTAGGGGGCCAGGGAGTGGACATTCCACAGTCCGGCAGTCCTTGACCTTGTACTTTTACACTTCCTGGTTTCTGGAATCTGGACTGACTTATTTCAGTAACTAATGGCCTATTCCTAGAAGGAGAAACCTTAGGCCTTAGTTTTTGGGTGAAAGCATTTTGGTCTTATTTCTAAGATGGCTCATTTTGGTCTCACAGAAGTATTGACACCACTGAATACTTTTGTAGGGAGTGAATGGCTATGGATGATGCCACTGAGTTGGGGACCCTGCCTTCATAGAGGAGGGCATGGTCTGCTGTAACTGGGAAGTGCGAAGATCAATCTCTGAGCAGAGGGACAAGGTGTGGTGGCTCACATCTATAATCCCAGAGCTCCGGATAGTTCAGGAAGGTCCTGGACAGTGTAGTAAAAGACTTCGTCTTACAAGCTCTTTTAAATGAACTACGTCTATATGTGTTACATATGCTACAGCTCCAGTAGCCATTCTCAGGGGCATATGACATTGTGTGAGACCAAAATGAGCCATCTTAGAAGTAAGACCAAAATGCTTTCACTCAAAAACTAAGGCCTAAGATTTCTCCTTCTAGGAATAAGCCAATAGTTACTGAAACAAGTCAGTCCAGATTCCAGAAACCAGGAAATGTAAAAGTACAGAGTCACAAGGTAGTCACGAGGTAATGCCTGCTGGACTATGGAATGTCCTCTCCCTGGTTTCCAGAGTAACTGACCATAAAAATGTCCCCACCTGAGGGCAGCCAATGAGCAATGGTGGCGGGCAACCACTCCCTTAGAAGTAAGATTAAGCCATGATTTCTAGAAAGCCCCTAGAAGCGAGCCAATCAGAATTGTACCCGTACTAGCACCCCTAAATGATGTAACCTTGTGATTTTTCCCTTTAAAAACTGAGCTTGCAGATAGGTGGGCACTTCCTCCAGCCTCCAATGCGTTGGATGTATTGGACGAAGTCGCTGCCTAGGCTTGTATTGGATATCCAGAATTAAACCTTGCTTTTGCATTCCGGCATGCTTGTCTTTGGTGGTCTCTCTAGGGGTCACGATCTGGGCACAACAATTGGAAAACTCTGATTTTGCTGTATACTATGGCTTACAGTTTGGAAAAATTTTACTCTAAGAATAAAGTTATAATTAAATTAATTATAAAATAAAAACATAAAAAACAAAACAAAACAAAAAGAATAAAGTTATACACTACATGGACTAACAAACAAGCTGTCATTGTAGATTACTTATGATTTCAAACATGTACTAAAGCTAAGAATACATTATTGCATGCATGCTTTTGTATCTCCACTTGGCCTATATCCCTAGCTCCAGGCTACAATTTAAGAAGGAACCAGCTTTTCTGTATTATATTCTATAGATAGCTGTGTTTATAAAAGATGAAGATTTGAAGGCTGGGGAGATGACTCAATGGGCTTATTGTACAATCATGAAGCCCTGAATGCATGTCCCCCAGAACCACATAAAACCAGATATAGTCACCTGTGTCTATAACCCTGTGATATTGCACTGAAATGTGAGGTGAACATAAGAGAAACCACAGAAGCTCACAGGCCTCTACCACTGTGTTCACAGTGGCAAACGAGAAGAGAACCTGTCTCACACAAGATGGAGGGCAAGGAGTGGTGCCTGAGGTCATCCTGTGACTTCCATATGCACAAGCAAATACACACACACACACACACACACACACACACACACACACACACACGGAGTAGGGAGGTAAATAAATAGGACTTTCAAAAGTCCATGGAACTTGTCCAAGAGGCATGGTGCACAAACCCCCGCATGTTGGGGAGGATGTCGGGGAGGAGGGGGGTGGGGGAGAGGAGGGAGTAGACTTGTGAGTTCAAGCCTAAGCAATTCTGCCCAGCAGGACCCTACCTCAAAAGTTTAAAAAGAATGGACCCACAAGACATTTCTACACTTACGAACTGAACAATCAAGACTTTTTAAGTATCTTTATTTTTCATTTTGTGTGTAGGTGGGTGTGTGTCTGTGTGCACATGCCACAGCACATGTGAGGATAACTTGCATGACTCAGTTCTCTTCTTCCACTCCATGGGTCAAACTCGGGTCCTCAGGCTTGGCAGTGAGTACCTTTACCTGCTGAGCCAGCTCCCGGGCCCCGAACAAGTAGTGTTTTTAACAGTAACTGTATCTTGGTTCTTAAAATACTGTAAAAGATAAGAGCACACCTTTTTCTATAAGCTGAAAAACAAATAAAACATTACCTTCTAGCAACAAAAAAGCCATCCAAGTTACCTTTTTTCTGAGTGGCAAGGGACGTTTATCTAAGTAGCAATTCCAAGAGTATAGAGTCTTCTCTTCTATGACTATTTCCTAATATAAGCACTCTGAGGCCACTGGGCCCAGTTAGGCCAAGCTGGTGAAAGAAAAAAAAATTGGGGAAATGTAAGTTGGGTTCAACCAGCAAAACTACATCACTTGTGTTCACATGGCTATGGCAAGATCTCTAGGACACAATTATCCTGAGTGCAAGAGAAACCAGAAATGAGGCTGACATGTATGACTACAAGAGGATGTACTGTTTGGCAAGTAGCTATCTACTCCCCACCACCTATGACTTCTCAGTAAGGTCCCTCACTGCTCTGCCCTCATCCCACCTACCTGAGCTTAGTGTTCCTCCAAGGTTCCTCTTAGAAGTGAACAATTTTGACCAATAACAGAAAATTTAAAGACTAACAACATAATTATTACGTACTGCATACAATCTCAACATTACAATACTGTATAATAATTTGCTCCTTAACAATAATTTCATGGAAATGAACTCAGATCCTTTCCATTGTTAACTTTCTACTTATAATTCTTCCTTTGTGAGAAATGGGAAATGGAGATAATGTTCATAGGTATATTTATAAAGAAGTGTAAAAACAAAGTTAGTAAAGAATTACTTCAGCTTTGGAGCTATTCATTCCATAACAATCAGCTAAAGAGACTTGAACAACACAACTTAATTTATGCACATGTTAAATCTGAATAATAAAATTAGCATTCAGTGAATGTCAGCTACATTTATCTGTATAGTAATAGTCATTTGCATGAATTGAGAATCATTTTCCACTATTGATAAAAGAAAACACTGAAACAAAAAGGGGAGCAAAAGAGACTAATAATTCTGTAATAGGGGAAACATGGATATTCAAAAATGACTTGATGGTTCCACCCCACTCTGAATTCAACTCTGATTGTACCAGAAGTGTGAAAATTTCCTCCAAGGAAACTGTTAAACAAATGGCTTTTGACCTTCTTAAATCTTAGACTTTTTTCATATTATTTTCCTTCAAACCTGTTGAAAGATCTGGAATACTCAGCAAAAGTGCTCTCTTTGTGGGGGTACATGAGAGCAATAAAAGTGTTTCAGAAATCAGGTCATGATTGGAAAGACAAACAATTGAAATATTTTGAGTGTAGATAAACCTCAAGGCTACATAATTTCCCATCTAGAGTGGAAAAAGAAAGGACTACGGAAGTTCAAGGGTGAACCAAGGTAGTGTCTCCAATATATCATCTCAGAGTTTGGATACAAAAATACCAATTCAGAGAGGCATGTGATGACAATTGTGTCAACTTGAAACATAACCAATTACACAGAAGCATAAGAACGACTAAGAAAAGAGATCGCACAGCAACAGCCAACTGTGGAGCACAGGAAGAGAAGCATAGACACAGGAGGTTGGTTTTGAGCTACACGGCATGGGGGGAGAGTGCTCTGACCCACACAGTTGACTTGAAGCAATTCCATCCTCATCGATTGGCTTCTGATTATAGTTTGTCACACAGCCTAGCTTAATATGAGATAATGTGCTCATTATCATGAATGTTAATGTCCATTTGACCAACCAACATGAATGGTTCAGTCCATTGACATCTGTACTTCTCTATGGTCATTGATTGATAACTTAGTATCAGATGCTTGATTAACAAAACTCTGCTCCTGAGAAATGTATTTATTTGTTCCTAGTGCTCAACAAAAGCAAGTGTCTGGCTCAAAGATCAAGCCAGAAGTTGTCTCAATTGATCCCACACAGTATAGTCTATCTTGTAATTGCCTAAACTGCCAGTCATGTAATTAATGCCACTTCCTCCCTGCCAGCATTCCTTATAATTACAAGTCCGTAGCACTTACCAGGCAACAAACCAGTACACCCTAACAAGCAGCCTCCACAAACACACCCACTGAACGAGAGCAGTGAGGTAAAGTTGCTGATCTTACAGTTGATCTGGGCTAAGCTTTTAAAATACCTGCTTTTCGCCAGGCGGTGGTGGTGCACGCCTTTAATCCCAGCACTAGGGAGGCAGAGCCAGGCAGATCTCTGTGAGTTCGAGGCCAGCCTGGACTACCAAGTGAGTTCCAGGAAAGGCACAAAGCTACACAGAGAAACCCTGTCTCGAAAAACCAAAAAAAAAAAAACAAAAAACCTGCTTTTCATGTTCTCCTGTCCTACCTTTGGTTAGAGTGCCTGGAAACGTGTCCATCTTTAAATATACAATGACTGAAAGAATTTCAGAGATGATTTTAATTTCCTTTTGGAAACAGTAATCTCATAGGTATATACTTTAACATCAAATGGTTCTATAATTTTTCTGTCTTTCCAACAGACTGTCACTGCACCCAATGATAAAAACCTAGAAAACTGACTAATAATAGTAAACCAGGAACAGCTGAGGAAGGAACTGGAAAATATAGAAATATAAAAGCCATCATGTTTCGAATTTATTGAATGTAGATAATTGGACTATGAGTCAAAGTTAGTATTCCACTTTATAAACTATTGAAAGGCAAAATGCTAATTATATTATGGCACACCATTGATTGCAAGATGCATCCTCACTTCAGGGAACAAAAATGGAAACAAAAATATGCAATGTAGAATTAATGAACTACAGCATTGGCTTTTATTCTTTGTGAGCTTCAAATTCCCTATGGTTGACATCCAATCCAAGCAATGATTTCTTTAATAGATATAGTACAGGGAGAAGATTCAACAGGCCAGAATGAGTCGTGGATCCCACCTGGTGCTTCTGACTTGGCTGCTACAAATTTCAAACATATCCACCCACCCACTGACATTTTTGACAAGAATGTTCTCTAGAATCAACCTCTTTACACAAGTTTCATTTAAATCTAGCCCATCTATATGAGGAAGCATTTGGAAGTGGTTGGGATGTCCAATCTCCTGTCATGAGAAAAGTCCACACCAATGGGCCTACACATATGTCAAGACTCATCAAATGGTATGCTTAAAATAAATGAGCTTATTGTATGCCAACTATACTGCTAGAGTAGTTAATTTCAAGAAATAGCAATTAGGACAAGGTAGGAAAGCCTGCCTTATACTTCAGTGACCTTCCTTGGGGACTGACAATCATGTACAGAGTAGAATCACGGATACAAATGTCTACACTGCAATAAGATCTTTGAAAGAGCACTGGGGAGCCAGCCAATTGTGAGGTTGCTATCTAAATTAGAACTGAAAGGAAACATTGCAAATGAAATCTTGTCTCAGATGTCTTTAGAGGTAAATCGCCAAGCAGAAAAGAAAGATGAGCTCTCTAGAAATTAGCCTCTATGGGTTAGCTTCATAGTGTTGTTAGTAAAACACTCACACTTATATCTAAAGCATGTGCTTATCTCTACTTAATAAACCTGTGGACTTTATTTCACATAAAAAGGGAAGCTTTTAATCGTATCTGTTCTGCTACAGTTTCTTCCTACAGGAGGTATCAGTGGCATGTGTCTCTTTCACATATACTGTTTTTCCTTTGGTAAATTTCATTTTTTATCATTTTATTGTGTATTGTGCACTTGCACAGGATGGAAGACAGCTTTCTGGAGACATTCTCGACTTCCACTTTTTGATGTGGATTTTGGGATCAAGATCAAATCATCAGACTTCAGTGTCAAGCACCAAAATGCATCACAACTCACAACAGGGGGGGTCTTTCCTTGCTTCTTCCAGATGCTGCTTGTTGACAGTACACCTTGACATCCCTTGTTTTAGATGCATCATGCCAGCCCCTGCTTCTACTTGCACATGGCAGTCTCACGTGTGTGTGTGTGTGTGTGTGTGTGTGTGTGTGTGTTTGTGTGTCTGTCTGTCTGTCTGCCTGTGTCTGTGTGTGTGTGTGTGTGTGTGTGTGTGTGTGTCTGTATGTGTGTGGTGTCTAAGTTTGTTCTTCTGAGTCTTATTTACTGCTCTACATTGTTGAGGAGACACCATGACCAATGCAACTTAGAAAATAAAGTCTTTAGTTGGGGGCTTGCTTACAGCTTCAGAGAGCTCTACCTTCATGGTAGGGGATGTAGCAACATACAGGCAGGAAAGCATGGTACTGGAAAAGTAGCTCAGAACTCACATCTGTTCTTCAAGTTTCAAACACACAGAGAGAAACTGGGCCTAGCAGGGGACTTTGAAACCTCAAAACTCACCCCCAGTGACACACCTACTCCATCAAAACCACACATCCTAATCCTTTCCAAATAGTTCCGTTATCTGGGGTCCAAGTATTCAAATACATGAGCCTAAGGGGCCAATTTTATTCAAACAACCCCACTCCATATGGATTTTTTATAAAGACACCACCCAATGGATTTAGGATCTACCCTAATCCAACATAATGTCACTTTAACTAATTACATTTGTTATATTTTAAGGGTATGAGTAGACAAGAATTTTGGAAGGATGCTATTTAACCCAGTAACATCTATCTATCACCAACTAAAACAAACACCCATCCTACATGCAAAATACATTTGCTTCTTCTTCAAAAACTCAAAAGCTTGAATCCATTCTAACAACCCTGAGTCCAGATCCCATCTAAAGACAAGCATAAATGTTCCAAATTAGATCATCAAAATTATCAAAATCAAGCATGATTAATTCTCTGGGCATAGTCTTTCTTCACATAGAATTTGCCTGCATTTGTGAACCTGTAAAACCTGAAATGATACAAAAGTACAAGATTTCCAGAGTACAGTAGTGAGCTGGAATGTAGAAAATGTCCTCATTCCAACAGAGAGGAAACAGGGATGAGGGGTACAGCTCACAAATTCCAAACCCAGCCCTCCATGAGGCTTTGCAGACTGAGAGTGACTCTGTGGTTCTTTCCCATCCTTCTGGCAGCCTCATCCTCTTGGTCATTAATTTGCAAGTCATTTCTTTCCATTACAGCTAATTATTATATATATTATATAATATATATGTGTATATATTATAACATATATATGTGTTATAATAATAACATACAATTAAAGAGCTAATTTATCTGACAGAATCTACATCAATTTAACCTTAATTAATCTTACATTTTTTAACTATTCAAAGATTAAAAGAAACCAAGAAACTCCTGGGATATTGAATTTTTTTCTGTGCTAATACATAGATGGATTTAAGGCTACAGGAAGCCATAAAAACACATCTCTTCCTAATCTATGCATCCAATACAGCCCTGCAAATACATCTAATAAATGTCAAAAAATGCAGGAAAGCTTGCATTCACCTTTAAAGGCCCTAGGGCTACAAATGTAATTCTGTCACAGAGCACTACAATAGAAGAAACTTGCATTGTTAAGGACAAATTTAATGAATTATAGTATTAACATAACATGTCACCCAAAATTATGATACTATTGAAATGAAACATTACTTATGTACAGTTCTAGTTAGGAAAATTTGAGCTGCTAATGAACATTGATGTATTATATAAATTCCACATGAAGTATACCTTAGTAACAAATGACAACACACACACTTAGATAACAGAGGCATTAGAGCATGTTGCCCATGCTCACAAAGTTGTATACTACTCCCTTAGAGTGTCTTTTTTCTCAGATTGCTTACAAATGGTTTGTTTTAATTAAAGCAGAATATGTTATTATTATCTTTCCTCTAATGCATTGCAGTACTTTGAGGATAACACTTGGGTTTAGCTGAGTATCACAATTCTTTTTTTTTTTTTTTAAAGTTTATTTATTATGTATACAGTATTCTACCTGCATGTGTCCCTGCAGACCAGAAGAGGGCACCAGATCTCATTACAGGTGGTTGTGAGCCACCATGTGGTTGCTGGGAATTGAACTCAGGACCTCTGGAAGAGCAGTCGGTGCTCTTAACCACTAAGCCATCTCTCCAGCCCCACAATTCTTTTTCTAGTCATAGAAGATGATTAACGGGGCTCAGCATTTCTTAACACTTAGGTATATTGTCATGTAAGAAGCCAATGTTGAATTTGTGCCAGATCATTAGTATTGCCTGACTAGAATCCTAGTTAAGTAAATGCCATAGTATGGGTGTTTGAACAAGGACACCTATATACTTGGTCAAACATTATTCTGGGTACTTTTTTCTGGGAGTGTTTTTATATAAAATTAACATCAGTAATCTAAGTGGTCTGATCCGAGCGAGCCTCACTGAGACAACTGAAGACCTAAACAGAAAGGGCATTGTCCAAATTTTAGTTTCAAGTTCAACATTCAAAACGTTAGAAACCACAATCTATAGAAATTAAGGTTTATTAGTTTTTTGAAAGGTAAATTTTCAGTAGTCTTATGAAACAGTGTTTTCAGGCCATGACAGAGACAGTGCACACATGAACTCTCACTGGATGTGACCACATGAACAAGACATGTACAAGATTAAGACAGTCCAAATTCCAGTATGAGTAGGGGAAGCTCTTGAAGTTATACCACTAACTGAAGAGCTATCGGCAATTAGTTGATGGTTGATGGGGACATAGCATGCCAGTTTTCTTCAAGGATGCTGTCGCGAGTAGGCTACTCATGTTCCAGTAGATAGCCATATATCCACAAACCTACTAAGAGCACTAAGTGGGTTTAAAAAGAATATATAAAATTGAGAGATAAAAGTGTTATAGGTGAAATGGAAGGAGAGGGAAGAAGAAAGGAATCACCAATTTGATCAAAACACACTATATACATATATGAAACTATCAAACAATAAATTATAAAAGAAAGGTAAATTTTGACAAGTTATTTTGTAGTTTTTAATTTGCCTTATTTTCAAGTAATCCTCTGCAGATCTAAGGCAGCCTTACAAACAAAACACCAGAAATCATGGAAAAAAATAAGCAGCCTTGCAGTCAATAGAGGAAAAAAAGAGAGAGACTGGAGCTTTTTCGGACTTCCATTCCCAGGAATATCGCTATTGTTTGACTTGTCTGGCAGTTCCCTGGAAGACTCTACGACCAAGGCTGTCTTATGTGACTAACTCATAAAACTTGCCCATGCCAACAACAGATATCTCAGGAATGTCTACTGAAAACAATCACAGCCAATTGTTGAACATCTTAGTTGCTTGAGCCAGACGATAACAGTTGTAACAAACATTTTTAAAAATGCTTAAAAGGAAGATCTGGAGAATGAGACATCAAGTTCTGACATGCTCCTGCGAATCCAGGAACCTCCCCAGGGAGACACATGCTCCCTGGACTTGAGAAGGACATTGCAGAAGTAGAAAAAAAATGGCCCAACCAGAACTGTCAGCTGGTTAGCTGAGTGTCAGTGGCATACCCTGAAAACACTCAAACCTCCTGAAACACATATTAGCTCCCACAATCTGAGGTTAACAGCTACAAAATAATTAGGTAATCACAACTTAACTGAACATAGATTTAATGACTACCTGTGACAATGAACACACTGTTTACAAATTAGTCAATACAGGTCATTAAGCAAATACCATTAAAGTCCAGAAAGTGTCCTATTTTTGTCCTTGAAAAATAAAAATATTAACTACTTTAGATGCATTTGAAGAGCTATAATAACTGACATCCAAAGAACATAAAGGAAAGCATGAGAATGCTATCTCACCAGACAGGCCATAATACGGGGATGTAAAGTAGATCGAAATAAATAAAAATTGTGAAGCCAGAAAATCCAATAAGTTAAATGATCAGTTCCTTAGACATCAATGGCATATTTGAGAAAATGTGACCGATGTCTTGATCAAAACATTTCATATACATACATATATGTAATTCTCAAACAATAAATTACAATAGGAAAAAAAGGTGAATTATGACAATAGCAGTTATTTTTGTAGTGTTTTAATTTGCCTTATTTTCAAGCTTTGAAAGTAGTTCAATGATTACTGTTTAATCAGAGTAATAAAAATTTTGAAAAGAGTGAGGAAAATCAAACAGTTCTTCAAGCATCAAAATGAATGAATTGAAATAACAATTGCCCCAAATTCCCAAATTTGATGAAAAAAAAAATTAGTTTTATCATTTTCTCAAAACTCAACTAAACCTTAGTATGATAAACTAAAATGCCCCACAATGTAAACATATATTAAAATCAAAAACAAAGAAAAAACTTGCAAATAATAGCAGAGAATCTGGGGAGAAGGTTCCTATTAACTCAGTTTCCTACTCAAAATAACGGAGAGAGAAGTGTTAAGACAGCATGTCCCAAGCGCTGAGGAAAAACACTGTCAACCAAAAAGTCTCTATGCAGTAAAGCAGGTCCTTCAAAACTGAAGGCCCTGTGACACATGCTTGTAATTCCAGCTGCTTGCGAAACAGGGGCAAGAGGATTGTGTAAGCCCAGAACCTTGAGGCTAGTCCAGGGAGAAAAGTAAGACCCTGTCTAAATAAACAAAACCAAAATAATGCAAAAGTTGAAATATTACCAGATAAACAATATGTGAGAAAACGTCTCTGTCAGATCTGGCCTATAGGAAACACAAAAGTGAGTCCTTCAAACTAAATGAAAGGACACTACACATAAAGAATTTTTTTTAAAACTGACAATTATTTGTGAATTATTTAAGTGAATATAAAAGTATAGTTTCATCTTAGTCATAGCTGTTATTCTCTAAGATTTAAAAGACAGCATCATAAAGCAATGGTTAGTAGGCTGTATTCATAGTTATATAACCTATTGATAAGGAATTTTACAATAACAGGACAAAGAGAGAAGTGAGGATGAAATCACATGGAATGTTTTTATTATTTTAATTGAATTAGTATGAATTTGAACCAGATTGCAGCAAGTTAATATGTTCTTTGGAATTGAAGTTAGTAACAATAAACTAAAAAATATAACCAAATACACATGAGAATTAAAATGGTACAGCAAACAACAGTTGCTTAACTCAGAAGGCAATAATGGAAGAAAAAAGGAACAAAGATACAGGAACATATAAGAAATAAAGTCAATGTAGACACTACCCTTATAAAGAACTACATTAAAGATAAATGGATGAACCTCTCCACTTAAAAGGCAGAATTTACAGAAGTAACTTTTAAAACTCTTGATTCAGGCCTGGTGCACAACGGAGGACAAGCAGAGCTCCACCCCAAGTCTCTAAGGGAAGGAAGAATTTCACCCATGAGCCTGCCAGGTGCCTAAATCGGGCAATCGGGCAATCGGGCACTGTCATGATGAGTGTGTACAGGGTGGAGAAATGGGAGAGAGGGAGAAAGGCTGATCCGAGGAGGCTAAGGCAATGAGGAAATGGCTGAGGTAGACGGCCAGCTTGTCATCCAGGGCCAGGCAATGTCTGAACCTGGGCTGCTGCCAAGGACCATGACTTGGCCCAGGCCCAGGGACCTGTGTTGATGTCCGTGGTTCCTGTTACCACTGAGGGCCTGTGGTACACTCAGAATCTGGGCTACCACCTGTGACCAGGCTGATGTCCAAAGAATTTGCCCCCAGAAGGGACATGCTGATTCAGGATTCCTGTGCCACCATCCAGGACCATGGTGACTTGTCTAACACAGACTGCTGTTGGGGGCCGTGTCTGGGTCGGTGGCCCTGCTGCATCTGAGCTAGAGTTGATATCTATGGTTCCTGTTGCCACTGAGGACCATGCAGATATAGATATAATTCTAAATGGTCTTATTAAATAAGAAACACAGAGCCAAATAAAGAGTTAAAGCCCAGAGATGGAGCAATAGCCAAGAGCTAAGACCACCTTGTCTTACTACTCGCTGCCATCCTTCCCCTGAGAGAGACCTTCTTCCTGTGCCCTGTCTTTTTATTGACTTTCTATTCTGCCTTCGCATTGGCTCTAAACCCAACCACATGACTTCCTCATCACTACCTGTCTATACAGAACTCCAGGTCTCTATGGTTCATACTGAGATTAAAGGTTTGGGTCACCACTTGGCTGTATCCTTAAACACACAGAGATTCTGCCTGCCATGTGATCGAATTAAGGGCGTGTGCCACCACAGCCAGATTTCTGATAAATGGCTTGCTCTTAGCTCTGATCTCCAGGCAACTTTATTAACATACAAATAAAATCACATTTCAGCACAAATAAAATATCACCATATGCAGAGGCCGACACCTGAGACTATGTTGGTTTTAGAGGATCATGTTGCTGGTGGGGCCATACAGACCTGGGTGGCCCATGCTGTTACCCAGGACCATGGGCGATGGTGTCACTGGGTCCTGAACTGTGGCTAAGGGTGGTCTCTGGGTCCCTGGTCCTACCACAGCCAGGGTCTGTGCCGATGTCCATGGATCCTTTTACCATCCAAGGCTGAGTGGATGCCCAGGATCTGAGCCACCACCTGTGACCTTATTGGTGCCCGGTGGCTGTACTGATACCAGACACATATAGACCTGAGTAACATGTGCTACCATGCAGGCCACTACAGGCATGAGATGAGGCCAGGACCATGTCTGGGTCCATTGTCCAAACACATCAGGGGTCTGTATTGATGTCTGTGGCTCCTGTTAACCACTTAAAGCAGTGAGGATAGGGCCTTACAGAGTTGGCCCTGTCCCTCACTGGCTGCAGCACTAGGGAGAACTGGCCCAGCCCATCACCAACTGCACCACTCTGGAAAGCGGGTCCTGCACCTCTTCAGAGCAGCACAGAAGAGCTGTCCCTGCTGGCATAGATGAAGGTGAACCCACCAATAATACACAGAAGTAGGAAAACTAGTCCCATGGCCTGCCATGAGGTGATGTGGGCAAGGGGGAGATATCCACATTGCTCCTCACACCTCACCTACTGCAGGCTGGAAAAACTGGCCCCTTGGTCACAAGATTGGGAGAGCTGGTCCTGTCCCTGACTGGCTGTAGCACTTGGGAGAGCAGGCCCTGCACCTTGCCTAGGCAGCACATAAGAGCTGACTCTGTTGATGGTAGCTCAGGTGAGTGGGCTGGGGCAAGCATAAGAGCAAGAGTGAACCCACCCCCTGCCTGCCATGCAATGGCATGAATAAGAAAAACAATTCCCTCACCCTTTGCCACCTGTGGCAGGTGAGAGAGCTGGCCCTGGGGCCAGGACAGTGGGAGAACTGGCCCTGCCCCTTACCAGCTGCAACACAAGGGAGAGCAGTCATGGTCCCTTGCCTGGGCAGCACACTAGAGCTGACCCTCTGGTGGGGGTTCAGGTGAGCCGGGCCTGTGGACATGAGAGTAGGGGAGCTGCCCCCACCCCTCCCTCATATGCTATGAGCTGGCAAGGGTAAGGGAAATGTGTTCCCCCTTGCCACCTGTGACAGTTGGGAGAGCCAACTTTGGGGACATGAGAATGGTAGAGTCGTCCCTGTACCTCACCTAGGCAAAACAGTAGAACTGGCCCTTCTGGTGTGAGTGTGGGTGAGCTGGGCCCAAGGATGTGAGAGCAGGAACACTGGCCCTGCTCCTTTCTGTCTGTTACATTGGGTGAGCTAGCTGGGGAAGTGCTGGATAGCTCATCCAGATGGTGATGTGAGAAAGCTGGCAGGCTGACCAACCCAGGTACCACCCAGGCCCAGAACAAGGCTATGAAGTATCCCATCCCAACACCCACCTCATCTATAAACTTCTGGAGCATGTAAAGGGAGCAGACCTGCAGATCCAAAGCTACAGGATCTCTATGACTTAAAGCAACAACAGGACAGACAAGAGGAGCCCCAGTGAGGACCCAGTATCTAGGATGCCTCAGAAGCCAGAGGCCTCGAACCAAACCAATGATTCATTGCAATGAATACTTACAAGTAAAGATGTATGGACTAAAGGGTGAACTGTGTGACTCACTGGGCCATACTACAGCTTCCATGTTGAGATATTTTTATTTGTTTTTTTTGTTTGTTTGTTTGGTTGGTTGGTTTGGTTTAGTTTTTTGGTTTTGGAGGGTTTTTTATTTTTGTTGTTTTAGTTTTAAATGTTGTTTTGGAGGGAGTTTGAATGGCAGAAGGTATAAGCAAGGGGACTGGGAGATGGGTGGGATCAGGCTACAGAAAGTAAAATCCACAAAGAATCAATTAAAAAGTTAAAAAAAGAAAAGAAAATCTTGATCCTAGTAGATGCTTTCTATAAGAGGCATATTTTGGATTTATAGGCAAAATTATAAGTAAAATGAAAAGATAAACCAAGATATAAATTAAAACAGATCAAAATAGAACTACCTGGAAAGCTAAAGTGATTTAACAGACATTATATAAAATAGACTTTAATTAAAAATTGTTTTATCATAGTAAACATATTGTGTAGTAAGAGTTGAAAGAGTTATCACAGAGGATGAAATAAGATACCATTATACATCAGAAAAAAATAGACTTTAATACAAATTGGTATATAGGACATTTGCAAAAATGCTCAACCAGGAAATAAAGTATTTGATCAGAATTTAAACCAACCAAAGCTAACAGACATGAACAAGCCCAGTCACAGTGGCCAAGAGTGTTTCCAGGTCTTCCAGAGGACCTGAGTGCAGTTCCCAGCACCCATGTCAGCCTCCTGGAGCTACATCCACACATGTGGCATGCATTCAACATTGACAACTTGCTGCCATCTGCCAGTGCACAAACAGGAATACCTGCACACCTGTGCATATACCATGCACACACACACACAACACAGAAGAAGAAAAAGAAATCACCGATATTAAAGTCTTTACAAATCTTACACCCATAGAAAAAATACAGATTTGAATAAGAAATATCTCCTGTGGGCATATGTGTCATAAGGCTTGGTCTTCTGTTGTAGCATTATGAAGCAGCTATTGTTCATGGGAGCCTCTGGCCTAATTAATGGATTGGTCCAGAGATGGATTAAAAATTGATGTCATTTTGGGAGGTCCTAGAAACTAGAAGATGGTGCTTAGTTGGGGGTAACCCTGTGGGTACAGTTTGACATTCATCTCTTGACTCTTCCTCATCCAGTGCTGTTGGGGGCACAGAGGTCTGTGTCCTCACAGAGAAGCACTAAGAGAACCAGGAATGTTAATCATGCAGAGGTGTCTCTTGAATGGAGAAGATAAAAATCAAAGGCCTGCATTCCAACCAGAAAGCTGAGAGTGGATTTTGTTAATGACCTGGTGACCTTTTTGCTGTCTGTGGAGGCAGACCTCACCCAAATTCCCCAGAATGATTATCCCAGACTCTTTCCTCCTAGACCATTACCCATCCTTAAGGTAGATGTCACATGTACTTTATGGCCTGCTGACCTTTATGCTATCAGTCAGAGACCACACTAGATTCTGGGCCTTTTAGCTATAGAACCTATCCTCATGGTCACACGCACTTTGTAATGGAGTTTCTATGTAGTCACACCTTAAGCTTTACTGTGCACCTAGAATTGGACTGTTTGGACTGGTGGTTGCCTGGAAACCTTTTCCCAAATTGTACTGTGCTTTGACAGTACAATTGACAATGAATGCCCTGGCATTAGACTCCCCAAAGTCTGATGATCTAGGTTGACAAAGTCAATCTGCACCAGGTTTTCATTCTAATCTCTTTGCATGTTTTGCTTCCCCGTATGACTCCTGTAGGGACCTGCTTACTGTTTCTTCTCTCTATGCCCCTGTCTCCTTCCTGACCACCATGCAGTGAGCAGTTCTGCTTCACCACAGCCCTCCAAATAATGGAGAAAGGGGCTGGAAGCTGAAACGTACTAACCGATGACACAAGATAACCTTTTCTCCTCTATATTGACTTTCTCAGATAATTTGTTTCACAGCTAAGAAAAGCTCCTCAATTCATTATATGATATTAGAACTACAGTATGGAAAATGGGAAGACATTAAAAGTTAAGAAAACTACCAGATAGATATTTCATGAATATCAGCACAAAAGTCTTCAACAGAATACCACAATGTCAAATCCAACAGCTTACGAAAAGCTGCGAGTCAAAAGGACTCATTTAAAAAACACAAAATGCGTTTGGTATATGAAGATTAATATAATATAATACATTACAGGATAAATAATTTTAAATAATAATCTCAGAAAAATCCTTTTTTCTACTGGGGAGCTTTGTCTTATTATCACTATTTAGCAAATACAGACTCTTTCATGATTCAAGAAAATTGTCTGTGATAGCATGGTACAAGGGTAGCTCCCCACCTGGCAGTGACAGGGGGAGGCTCTCGACCTCTGCCTCAGCAGCCAGCATTGTAGGTGGCAGGTGCATCACATAGATGCTCAGCACATGAGCTACTTCTAAGGTGTCTTCATGAAGTCGTGAAAAGGATTCTCATCAGCTACCCACTAATGAACTATAGAAAAGCTCCGTCTTTCATTTGAAATGCAATCAAATGAAACAGGGCATGTCCTTACATCTTGTCACCATCCTCTGCACTTGCCCTTAAGTGAACTGATTGAGATTTTGGCTTCCCTAGTAATAACTGTCATTTTTCATTTGTTATTATTATATTACAAAAAATTTGGTTTTATTATGGGATTCTTCAAACAAGATTCATTCTGTTGTTTCTTTCTGCCCCTCCTTGTCCTTCCCCTCCTTGCCCTGGTGGCTTCCAACCCCCAGAAGTCTCTTTTCTGTTCTCACAGCTCATGCTTTCCACAAACCCACCTCAATGACTCTTGTTCTCATCCCATGGACTCCTATCTGGCTCCATAGTCCACACTCAGCCTTAACAACCCTTTACTTACATAAGTTAAAACACTAAGAGTTGGGATTTGCATATGGAGTGAACGTGGGATGTTCCTAACAACTTTCAGAGCCAATGTTTGGGGAAAACTTTCAATGAAACAAGGCATAGATTGCCAGTATTTTTATTTTCCCTAAGTATATTCAATGAAAATGAAACATCAAACAAGCACAGGGTTGTCTAGCCCAGAATAATATGTCCTTGGATAAAATGTCATTCTCAATAGTCTGTCATAACACAAATTAAAACATTGATAAAGCCAACCGCGTTTCCAGATAGTCACATAATGCTATATTGTTTCCACAGTTCCTTTCCAAAGAGAAACAGAGGCTTTGCTGGCAGAATCAAGGGCACCCTGTACAGTTCTGAATATGAAATTTCTGTGTAAAATGAATTGGGGTTTCATTAAAGAATTGAAGACAAACACATTCAGCAGAGCAGAGCAAAACGCACCACTTACATAGATTGGAATCTGACAAAGGAATCTCTGATACCTCAGCAGGAGACGACAGGATGGACTTCCCACTTACCAGTCAATTTACACTTTAGTCACCAGTGCTACAGAGTGGCTTGGCCTGCTTAGCAGTCTGAGGCTGGAATATGTAACAATAATTTATACTTATAAAGGTTATCAGAATATTAATTATTTTAACCACATTATATTGCTGCCTGGTGATTCAGAAATACTGCATGTGCTTTCTGAATTAGATAAAGCCATCTAGATCGATTAAAATCCATGCTAAAAGCAGAGTTCCTGGCCTTGAAGTTGGTGCTCAGTCTATTTTTGCATTGCCACTCCAGGCCTCTGGACTCTGTAATGGCTTAATTAACCTCCCTAGCTTTAAATTTGTCCATAAAATGGTGATAATAAGACACACCTCACAGTCATATAATGTGTTAATTAATTGATTTGGCAAAAGGACTTCCACATCTATGGAAGGAAAGTATAAATTGTAAATATTTCGATTAATTTTAATTGATACAGGATCATTTTTCATACCATTTATCAACAGGGATATTGAAAAATATATAAAGTGATTTAAAAAATTCTTCCATCACTCAAAAAAAAAAAGAAGTGCTTGAAAAAAACCTCACTTCAGTCAGCATCCATGACTCATTCACTGAAGAGAGCTAATGACTTTTACCACATGCAGGCTACTGAATTCTCTTGTGCAATGAGAATGTGGACTGTACTGACAAGGGGATCTCTCTTATTTGGGGTTGTATTTTAAATAGGTGGCCCATATTCCAGTTTGCAGTATAATATGTGCAGTTTGGAATATAAATTATATAAAAAAAATCAGACATAATTCATGCTATTTCATAGTACCCTAGCCAGATTACTATAAGACATTTCATACCAATATTAAATGTAATAATAAACAAATTTATTTATAACTAAATAAATAGCATTTCTCAGAGAAGTATTATTTCATCTGTACCTACTTTCTTAAATGAGTTTTTTATCTAGCAGCTCTATAAAGCATGTTGAGCAGGAATCTGAAAACAAAAATACAGCTAAGTTATTTCATCTTAAAACTATAAGTAAGTAATTTAAGGACTTCTGTTTCAGACATGAACCTGATGTGGAAGCTCCAAAGCCACATAACCCTGGAATTATATGGTGATAAAAGGCCGGTGCTGCATGCAAGAAATGAAACACTGAACCTTCAAATGCGTCTATGGCACAGTTTGTAGCTATCCTCAATCAAAACGCAGCACCGATTGATTTTTGCTCCCCAAACAGGAGGCCTGCTTCTCTGAGGGGCCCTCGATGAAGCCCTTCTCCAACACCTGTTCTTGTCCCCTGACCAAATGTATGCACTATCCCAGAGCAAGCTTTTAAAGTTACAAATTCTATCTAAATTAAGTCAAGTTAGGTCCTGGCTTACAGTCGATGTGCCTGTGGACCCATGCCCAGGATGCTGCTACTGCATCCTTTGTAAAGATCAGCCCTGTGGTCCAGGGCCAAGAAGGGTGTCTCGGGTGTTCATATTTAAAATCCCACTTACCTTTCCCATGTCTCCTCTACAGTAATCTCCTCATTTATAACGTCCAATGGGAGTGGCGTGCATATATCATGTACTTGTGTGCTTGTGTGCCTATGTATACACCTATACATACATATGCAGCCTAGTTCAACCTAATTAGCAAGCACAACATCTTACCTGCCCAACAATACAAATGCCCAGAACTGTAACATACCTATATTACTATATCTCTCTTTATGTGGCTGTGAATTTTCATGCTGATCTTAAGGATTTTATACATAAATAGAATTTACCTTACCTTCCAGCCATGTATAAGGGTGAAGCATTATTTTGGGGCTTTTGTTATTCCTTGGAGTGAAATAATTTTTCCTCTTAGGAAGATCAGCCAAATAAATGTAATGAAATGATCCAATTTTAGCTCCTTTAAAATTTTAACTTTGTGACATTTGCACATTATTAAAAATAAAAAAAAAAGTTTTCAAGATTAGTGTAAAGATCTGTTTGATTTAACTTACAAAGCTAAGGGTAGGTTTATTAACAATGGAAAAAAAATGAAAATATCATGCATTGCCAAAAAGGTTCTGAAATGCTGAAGTCGTTGTGGTAAAAATGTAAAATGATACAGCCACTGTAGAAAAGTATTTTCAGTTCCTCCCAGAGTCAAATTCATCCTTAGTAGATGATCATCAAATTTGGTGTGTACCTAGTTTTAATTGTTAACACGTTAGAAGCATCTGAGAAGATGATTTCAATGAGGGATTGTCTACATCAGGTTGGCCTGTGGACCTGTAGAATGGGGGGGCTGTTGGCTTGATTTTGTTAACTAATACCAGAAGACCTAGGCCATTGCGGGTGACGCAACTCCCTGAGTTTGCATCCTGAACCACACAAGCTTGGGGACGGTGCGTTAAGTAGTGAGTATGCATACATTCATGTTCTCTCCCCTCTAAACTGTGGTTGTGGCTGTCTGGTTGACTTCCTACCATGACTTCCCAGCAATGATGGCGAAATTGTAGTGACAATAAACTGTCTCTGCACTGAAGTCTTTTTTGTCAGGGGCCTAAACAGCAACAGGAACAACAATGTCCAAAACTGAAAGTAAAAGCACAAACTGAAGTCAAAGTAAGCAAGTTCATGAGAATACTCCACGGTCTCCAAGGGCCGCAACACAGCACTCACTCCATCCATGTCGATACCTATCAACAAATTAGGGAATAAACAAACCATGGCACCTGCTAGAATATTCAGTTACAAATCTGAATGAAATTCCATGCGTAGATGGATTCAGAAAAATGCTAAATGAAACAGAAATTATGCCAAACAGAACATGAAAGAGCAAATATATTCAGATTCCACTTACATGAGTATTTTAGTTCATTCCTACCCAATCTAAGATATCTTTTAGTTTAGACTAGGTAGTTTATAAGCAATGGAAATTTACTTTTCAAAGCTCTTGAGGGTGAAAAGAATAAGATCAAGATGCCAGCAGATTTGGTGTCTAGTGAGGACATGGTCTTTGCTTCAGAGGTGGCACGTTCTTGCTGCATGCTTACATAGTGAAAGGGCAAGAGAGAACGAGAACTGTTTCACACAGGTTCCTTCGTATGGACACTAATCCGATCCGTGTGTGCGTGTGTGTGTGTGTGTGTGTGTGTGTGTGTGTGTGTGCATTTGTGTGCGTGTGCATGCGTGCGTGTGTGTGTGTGTGTGTGTGTGTGTGTGTGTGTGTGTGTGTGTAATCCCTTTCCCTGAATCATCCCCTGCATGCCATCTCTCTCAGCACAAACACGCATTTTGAAGAAAACAAGCCAACAGGAGCAGATAAGTTCATAAAGGCAACAAGAAGAATAGATGTTGCCCAGGGCTAAGAAAATGGAGAACAGGGAGTCTCTGTTTACAGGATGTAGATTTCTGTTAGAGCAGATGAAAGACTTTTGAGCACTGCTCTGTACTTATGTGTGTCTGAGGTCAGACGGGTGTCCATGCCCTGAGACTGGAGTTACAACTTGTTGTGAACTTCCTGATGTGAGTGCTGAGAATCGAACTCAGATCCTCTTCAAGAGCAACATGTTCCTAACCACCACTGAGCCATCTCTCCAGCCCCTAAACACTGCACTATATGATTAAAGTAGTTAACATAATAATTTTCACAGTACAAACATATTTTAGAAGCATAGTCTTGATATGTTGTCCAATTTAGACTAGAGCTCGTGATCTTCCTGTCTCAACAGTCTAAATACATGGAATTACAAGTGCATGTGCCTGTGACTGACTGTTCATTATGTATATTTTACCACAAACTAAACCACTAATAATAACTATATGAATTAATTTAGTATATTTCTACAAAAAACGATTCGGTTCAATTTGACCCATTATTTTTTCATAGCAACTATAAGTCTTTCTATTCCGTGTGTGTGTGTGTGTGTGTGTGTGTGTGTGTGTGTGTGTGTATCAAATCCAGTTTCTGAAAGCGGTAAAGGGCACACAGTCTTCCAATTTATTAGATGAGAAAAAAAACATTAAATTTACCTTTGCAATTCTGTTGAAGTTCACAGGAAAATACCCTTCTTGAGGTTTATTAAACTCTAATCATTTTCTTGAAAGATTAGCGGCAATTATCATTAAGGTTTAAGCACTTAGCTGTGACTACTGCAATAAATCTTATTAAGATAACTGAAACATACTTTTTCTGCATGTAGCAACCTGTCTCCGAATCAGGACCATCTGTAAGTGGTGATTGCCTGGCGCACACAGATGGGAGTAAAACAACTGTAAAGCTATACCATTCTTTAATCATCAGTTGGTTCCAAACAAACCGAACCCTGAGTCAGACTATTTGCATTTGAAAGATTATGTGATCGCTGTAATTAACAAATACTCATCAGGTCTCTGATATAAAACGAATTATGAGTACCTGATTAAAAATAATACTTGAACTGTGCAAGACCCCTTTCTAATCTCTGACAGACTATAAAAAAATCATATGTTAACAATAGAGGAGCTGGTTTCAAGTTTTTATAGCACACAATTCCCCTACAGATTTAAAATGACAGAAGAAGGGAAGAGAATAATTTATTCTTTCTGCTTCCAGCACAGAATCATAAGACCTCGGAATCCATAACTTCAGGGCTACACTAAACTGCTGTCACCCTAAATCAGCTACAAAGGTGAGTACCTGCCCGGCCTTTCTTCCCCTCAAGGCAAGGGAAAAGCAGATCCATGCTACTCACAAAGCCCACATCACAGAATGAGGGAAAAAATCAGGGAGATCAATATCTTCCCGAGAGTGACCACATACTGCCCAACCTGATCTCTTTCCGCTGCATTAGTGGCCAGAGGACAGAGACATGAGCTCTGCACAAGAAAGAAAAATGAGTATGCAGCTGAGAATGCTTCACTTCCGGTCCTGAGTGTGTTAGCAAGATGAATCTCCAAATTACTTAACCATTACAGTTTCCTCATCTATTAAAGAGACAAAGATACACACACAAACACACATGTGCACACGCACATATACACAGGTACACACACATATACACACACATATACGCAGGAACACACACATACACACAGGTACACACATGCACAAAGGTACACAAACATACATACACATACAGGTACACACCCACACATACACATACCCATGTACACAAACAAGCATACACATACACACACAAGTACACACACACTCAAGCACAAACACATTCAAACACACATGCACACACACACACACACACACACACACACACACACACATGCACACTGGATTCCTGTGAGCTTTGACTAATGTGATCTAAGATCACAATGGTGCATAAGAAGTGGCCAACGCACTTTTGTTAAATAAGGGTAATAACAAAGGGGAATTAACAACAGTCAGCCTCAGTCTCTAATGTTGACCATCAGGTTATTTTTCAGTCTTGACTAATATAAAGTATTTTAACTTTGCTGAGAATTGAGTTAGCAATGAAAAGCAAGTATCTAGAATATCTAGAGAGAGGCAGACCACCTAGCTTAAATTTTTCTCTCCCACTCATTAGCTGCCTGACTCTGGCAGAGTGGTCACCTTCTCTGTGCTTCTCCTCACTCTTCCTTACGGTGGGTGTGACAAAAATCCACTCGCAGTGTTGGTAGGGGTGGGATGTGAGTCAACACACCCAAATTTAGAATAGGCCCAGGTACCTGCAGGTGCTCCCTAAACAGCAATTATCCGCTGTGCACATAGGAGCTTGGCTGGGGATGCACCGGAGGCCTGACATGGTCCCTGACTTCACATGGCTTAAATCCTACTGGGCCACAGACTTTGAAAAACAAACATGAAAATACTTAACTGTGGGTTACAGGACAGGGACTGGGGACAAACCGGAGTACAACCAGCAAGCCTGAGCTATCTGAGCCAACTGTTCCATGTCAGGTTCCGTCCACACATCTCAAAAGGGCTGTCTCTATGCTGGCCAATGAAAAAATACATCCTGAAGCACAGCGGCCCTGCACGGCTAAGTCTCCACATGCCCTCCCTCTCCTCTTCTCCAGGATGCCTGATCGTCTTAACTGCAGCTTGCTTCGTCGGTATTTGTCTGAAGCTTATTGTTATTATTATTTGCAGGAAAAAGTTTTCTTAACCTCAGATGACCTCATGTTTTGAGACGCCAGATGCTGAGGAATATTGAAATTATATTTAAAGCAGTGTTACACTCAAATTAAGATGTATTTTCTGCTAGATTACACTTTTAAAAGACCGTCATCACATATTATATACACTGGGATATCAAACGACTGCATTTACATTTGAACCAAAATAAAAGCTGAAAGTGGTTAATGAAGTTCTAATTCATAGCCTTGAATGTTTTTAGCCTACTACATCCAAATTATTTTTTTAAATAACTACCACTAGAAAGGCTAATGTGGTGCAGATGACACCCCAAATATTTGCAATAGGTCACGTGACACACTGCAGCAGCTCAACAACTGACTATAACAGGTTTAAGAGGAATGGTAGGCTGCCTTGATGCTTAAATAGATAATATTTCTATTAAATCCTTAAAAAAAAAAACCTTGATTAACACCAGAAATATTTCTCACTTTGCCTAAAGAAACCCTCATTAAGGAAATTTTCACTGAGTTCCATACAATATGCTCATCTGTTACCATGAGCTTGTTTTTACTCTATATTCAAAGCTGTATGTTTATTTCTCTGTTCTAGTTCAGTTCTAAAAGCCAAAAATATGAAGCAGATGTGGTGACTCTCTCTGTACTGTGAGGCACAATTACGCTTCTTTGAATTGCTTGGGCTCAACGCTTGCCCTCCCTAGAGCACAGCAAAGCTGAGAGATGCTTTACAGCCAAGAATCCAGCTTGCTACCTGTCAAGGAACCAGATTGGCAGGCCACAGCTGGCTGATTGCGATGGATACTTTCTGATTTTCCTCCCAGCCAGAGCCTGCCAGCACAAAAAGTACACAGGACAAACCTCAGCTAAGGGGGTGTGCTATCCTACCCTGAAGAGGGTTAGCTGTGTGGTAGCACACTGCAAGATCCACTTTGTGCAGCAATTAAATGTGACTCCAATGTTCAGTCGGCTCTGCTTCTGAGTTAACAGAAAGCTGGACAATAGCCAAGAGCAAAGCAGAAAACCTCCCAAAGCATGAGTTTCAGCCCTGATTCCTTCAAACCTGTGCCTGCCAGATCCGCCTGGGTTTCAAAAGCACATGATGTTGATTTTTCTTTTGCTGAGAATAGTTTCAAAACATGTGGAAATTGCTATAATTGAAGAGAAGTCTTGAAACAAATGGTAATTTTGTTCTCAAAAAGGAAACTTTCTTCAGGCTGTGGGAGGTGAGGAAAGGAAGTTTCCTTTTCTTCTAAAATAAGTGAATGCTGAAAATGATGGCATTCATAGAATCCTGCCTTCATCTTGTCAGTTTACAGTTTCAAAGGGGTTTTAAAACCAAAAGTTACTGGAGGCTATGTTTGAAGAGGAATATATACAGACAACCAAGTTCATGAGGTCATAAGTGTAATGCAAATAAGCAGGCCAATAGGCCAATAAAGTATGTTTTCCTTAAAGAGAACCATGGACCAACATTCACCCATTCAGAATTCATTTACTTAATGTAGACTTGAACATTCTGCTGCATGCTAATGAGGCTGAAATGAAAATACAAACGATTTGCTCCCACATGGAAAGGGGAAGAGGACGGGTAAAAAAATGTCAAGTCGAAAACTATAAATTCTTACAGCATTAAGGGCACATTCCCCCCTGTAGCCAGGACCCTGAGTCTTAGGAGAGTAGAAGACATAGACATTCTGCCTGCAGAAAACTAGGATGCTTTCCTATTATTTATCATAGGTCAGGTCAGATTTTCAGACTAGTTCGTAATGTTCAACAACTGCTCTAGTGTGCTCTCACTGATCTTTTCTCTCCAACCCACCCAAACAAACTGAATGTGTGAGAGAGAACACAATCAGAAGGCCGTCATACTTTGACTCTTCATCCTGAGAAGCCCCTAATCCCATCTGACCATTGCCAGGTATATTGACTCATTGTGATCATTTTCATCTAGCCAGTGGAACTGAGGGATAATTCGTTTGTTTGTTTTTTTCTGTTCAATTTAATTGCTCCACATTGTGGAGGCTACATCATCTCCAGCCTCCCATGACCACCTGGCATTTCCAGTGTGCTGTCCTGGGTTGCTTAAGAGAGGTAGCTTGTCCTTGTTCACTGAATCAGATAGGACTGAGCAAGCTGGAAGGTGAGGTACAGGAGACACAAACACCCAAGGCAGCACTGTACACATGCCAACCATCATGCCAGCAAAAAGAGCAGTCCTAATCCGAGTGCTCTGCAGTTATAAAGGAAGCGGAGATGCTCGCTGCTTCAGCGACTAGTTATGGCGGAGACAGTTGTTGGGGTAGAAACAACTGCTTCCCCCACCCCACACCCCACCCCACACACTGCTTCCAGAGCCTGCTCCAAGCCTCTCACAAATGCTTTTTGCCTTACATCTAGATCAAGTCCTTGATCATAGACAAGGACAAGTACAATTTGTCTTGTGGCTCTGTATCGCAAGGTGAATCCTTTGATGAATATCCTTAGATGAACAGTACCTGTAAACGAAGGCGGAACAGGCCAATGGACGCAGACCAAGAACTCTGTGACTTATGACATGTGTTCAAAGTGAATCTTACCAAAGTTCTAGACTGGCAGTTGTCTTCACTGCACAGTGGATTGTGCTTCCTCCAGTAGTGAAGGGAAACAAAGACACACTTCTTTCAAACTCAGTCCTAAAGGGTGTGTTATTTACTGGACGTGAGAACGGACCACGAGATACAACAAAACCCACTTTAAGTGTTCATTAGGGAGACAGGAAAAGAAGGTAGAGTGGACAGACCTAACGGAGGAAATTGACGGAAGTGGGGGGGGGACGTGGAAATGGGTGGGGTCCGCTTTTAAGGATGACCTCACATGCATATGGGGGCTTAAGTAGCCATGCCACGCATGCGCATAGATTTCATGGCCACGCTGAGCACAGACTACATGAGACAAACGACCCTGGGGTGACCAGGCATTTTGCCTGAATGCTGACAGCGCATGTGCTGCCATGGAACTCTGGAAGCGGTTGGGAGGGTGCTGGGAATGATAACATGGTGTGTCCCGGGCAGTTTTTTTGTGTCAACTTATCGCAAGCTAGAATCATCAAAGGAAGGAGCCTCAGATGAAGAAATGACTCCTTGAGATCCAGCTGGGAGGGCCCAACTCATAGTGGGTGGTGGCATCCCTGAGCTGCTAATCCTGAATTCTATAAGAAGGTGGGCTGAGCAAGCCAGGGGAAGCAAGCCAGTAAGCAGCGTCCGTCCATAGCCTCTGCATCAGCTCCTGCCTCGGGGATCCCGCCCTGTTTGAGTTCCTGTCCTGACTTCTTCAGTGATGAACAGCAATGCTGAAGTGTAAGCCTAAAAGCCCTTTCCTCCCCAACTTGCTTTTTGGTCATGATGTTTCTTCACAACAATAGAAACCCTAACTGAGACAGGGTGGGAAGCTTACCTCAGCTCTCTGTCCACCACATTAATATTACAATTCAGCAAGTGTGAATAGTATAATGACCATGAGAGGAGTGTGTAAGAAGTATGCCGAAGAAGCAAAGAGATAGTAAGAGCTCTAAGATGAGGCTGGGCTTGCCTGGGACAGTCAGGCAGATGGAACAGAGCACAAACTCCACGGCAGCCTGTACAAAGCCACCACATGGGGTCTGCACCATGGAGCACCATCAGCTGGGTTGGACCATCCTGTATAGGAGTTTGAACTCACCTTTCAGACATCCAAATGGCGTTCACGGTTTAAAGCAATGGATGTGATGGAAGAGTTAGCTGACTTCAGAACTTCCATTTCCACACGTAAGTGACAGAGCAGATTCTTCTCTCTGGGTACAAATACGTAATTCTGTATTAACTTCAGTCACATGCCGTTGGGTCCACTTCTCTCAGAAGTTTGAAAGTTGTATCTCATGAACTGGAAGGACAAGCTAAGGCGACTGTGGAAACATTCCCAGTCCCTTTAAAAAAAATCTCCAATTACAGTGAACCTCAGTTACTCGAGAATAAAATATTTGAATGCAGAGTTCTGAGCTGCAGAAGCTTCAATGTCACTGCTGTATAAGCTGTAAAGGCCGGTGCTTTGAAACACAAGAAAAAAGAGCATTTCAAATTGTAAAAATGATAATTATTTAACATATTTCCCACCCCCATAATAGTTTCTCCTAAAGTGTGCAGTTGCATACGATGATGTATATACAAATATGTAGATGTATACAAACTGACATGCCAAACATTGAAATGGAGCTCAAATGAGTGGGCATTACATATGGAATACAGTTTATAAGAAACCCTGTTTTGTAGTAATGAGATGTTTTCCAAGCTCTGCTTCATTCTGGAAATCTACTTGGAGACAAGTCCTGTTTCAATAGGACAAAAGGGAACCCCAAAAGGCAACCTCCCGGATCTGGGAAGACAGGATCTGACATAACACAGCCTCTGTGCCGCCTCAAATGCAGTAACGGGTCAAAGAATGGAGTGAGAATTCCAATGACATGCAAGCAAAAATCCCCCCAGTCGCCGTGTGTTTAACTGGTACTGAACACACTGTATCAAACCCAGCTGTTACCGGATTTAGTCAACTTTCTGCTGCTTGGGAACAAGTCAAGATAAGTACTTGGCAGCTACTATGACCACAGAAAATATGAAGAGAGAAAAGGTTTGGAGATTTTATGTTCCTCTCTAAAATATTTACAAAATATGTGCTTATGATCTGTGGAGCCTCAAATTTGCCTGGGTTCTCTCATGTTTAAAGTTTTCTAGATGTAACTGATTATCACATTAGCCAGATAATGTTTCCTCAGAAAACCTTCACATTATGCTAGGGACGGTAAGAAAAAAAAAATAATGTTGACAATATTTCCAACAGGAAGAATAAGCTTAACAACTTCTACTCTAAAAGCTGTAATCAGATTACCGACCTGACTAGTCAGACATCTCTCACCTAAAATAAACAGGCCTTTAATAAGGAATGTTTCTGTAGAAGACTAAACCATGTGCTAATTCTCATCAATCCTGTTCCTTCCTGGTGCCCTGCCTCGCTCTCTCCATATTTTAAATCTACCTTCCTCTGTACCATCTCTGTTGTCAAATACGTCTTCCCCACACAGTGGGCGGACACAGCCACTAATGGCTCCGTGTGCATTCGATCAGTTTGATGACCCAAATGACAGAGGAGGTTGGCTCTTTGTCACTAATGTTGGCAACATATGTACAAGTACCACTTTCCACATTTAGCAGATTGTATTTATGTATTTAGGAATATGTACTTATGTATTTACATATCCATATATGTATGCAACATCAATCAATTAATGAAAACAGTGGCCATGAATTTGGAAGAGAGCAAAGAAGAGTATATAGGAGAGTTTGCAGGTAGAAAATGGATGGAAAATGGGGCAATTACATTATAATTTCAAAAAATAAAAACAACTTTTAAAATGAGTAAGTAAATTCTCATTTCTCACTCAGACTCGCAACTCGTGTACAGTGCCCACCCACAATCTCATGTTCCGTCTGAAGTTTGTAATGCTGTCTTGGCAGATTTGGATTACCAGCCTGTCCTTGGAGGTTGCCCGAGTTTAGTGTTTTGGGGTCTTTGGCCAAACATTAAGGAAATGTAGTTCACATGAAAGGGCAATAAGCAGAAAAAATATGTATTTTCACTCCTCAAATATCATCTTAGATTTCTAAGATTTTCGCAGTCACCTTTTTCAACAGTTATTTTAAAGTGGGTTGACCACAGTGACAGATTCTAGACATGGTTTTCCGCAGTGGCAAGAACTGGACTTGGATATGCCCTCACCAACACACTAAAGTCAATGAAATATGGCAGCAAATGCATTACTGGGAAAATTCAAGAGTGTGTTTTAGGCCCATACCCATTCCATCTATTTTTTTCCTTAGTTTTTATTTGAATTCAAAAAAGCCATTTCAGCTTCAATGGAGAGCGGAGTTACACACAGGTAACCCATGGAGGGCCATTCCCTCACCCCCACATTTCCCCAGAGAGCTCTTGAGAAGGAGCAGCAGGAAATATTAGTTAGAAGGATAGAGGGGAGAGAAACAGAAAATACAGGATAGCCTCGAGGGGACCTGGATCCTAATCCATCAGGCCCTGACTGTCTCTGCCCTAGGATATTTATAAAAACGCCAAGGGGTGGAGCAAAAGACCTCCCGCCAGCACAGCCAAGTGCAGACCATCTCAGACACCTGTGCTCAGGCCCATGGTCCTAATCATCCTCTATGCGGACCTGTTAGGTAAAGCCTAAATGTGCTCCAACAGTAACCAAAGCTCAGTTCCAAGAAACATCCTGAGAATGTGCGTAAGGCCAAGGATAAAGCCCCGAAAGCAAACAACCAGATACCACCAGATCTGTAGCCCTGGCAAGTCAATAAACTCAAACAGAAAAAATGATCCAGAATCTAGACACGCTGAGGCTCGTAGTCCAAAGCGCTGTGGCTCTGAGGAAGAGGAAGAGGAAGAGGAAGAGGTGTCCCTTTCAGCCTCCCAACAATTGCTGCGAAGTGGTGAGTATTGAAAGACCAGGTCTCACCAACTAAAAAGTGGAACAGGGTTCGCCCATGACGCTTTTCATCCTTCTTGAAGAAAAGCAGAAAGGCTAGGGCTTTGAAAGTCTCAAGATTTTTAATCAGCAGGTTGCCTCAGAGAGGCCTAATCATCGCTGTATTTTGTAGGAAACACAGAAAACCCCGTGTTTCCAACACATTCTTATTTCTGGCACAGAAACCTGAGATGGGGGCCACAGCGGCTGGTACTGTGTCGTGCAGAATGCGGTATGGCTGTGGCCACTGCGAGCCCTCAATAGTTCCATATGCAGGCTTCTCTGTAATCAGCTGTTCCTAAAGGGGCGTGGGGTTTGGGAGTAAGTCACAGTTTAATGTTAGCAATAAACACTGTGCCACTCAGATGGGAAACTAAGTGAGGGAAGGCGTGAAAGCCATAGCACTGGAAGGAAACTTCTAGTTAAACATGTGGGTAGCTTAAAGTAAGACACCAAAGGATCATGTAATATCACCTATGAAGGGCTAATAGAGTGCAAATGTCACATGATTTGTTCTTATAAACATCACTGTTTAAAATGTTCTAGGTGCTGTGCTAAGTGCCGCCATAATATGCATTCTCCTAAGCAGCTGCCAAATGATGCTGTCAGTTTTATTCACAAAAGCATGAAAAAAACAACGGGATAGTGGCTACAAAGGGGTTTGGATATTTCTGATAAAAGAGGTAACATTAAGATTCAAAGGGAATAACTCCTGAGGGAAATAAACAGAGCTCAGTGTTATGAAACGCATGTGTGAGGTGATATGTGATTGGGGTGCCTATGAGAGCCGGGGCAGCATATTTCAAACAAGTTTGTTTGAGTTTCACACTTAGTGATCCATGAGATCTTTTCTTAAAATAAGTGAAGTGAGATTATTTTGGGGTAATAGAGCAATTTCAGCAGTACGTGGAAAGGCAAAGGTGGATAGCGCAAGCAGGGGCAAGTGGTCCCTTGGGCAACCAGCAACAGAGCGGGGTAACAAGAAACGGGCCGCCCACGTAGAGTTAGCGGGATCCAGTTTCTAATTCAGAATAATTTTAGAATGAGTAGAAAGTTCAATAATTTATTCAAGACTTCTAACTTGGGGAGAAATGAGAAACATTAAATGATGTACTAAACTCAAGAAGGAGAGCTCCGTGACTGAGGTTGGTCCTGTCGCCACACCCACGCTCCTTCCTGTCTTGGCACTCCGAAGTCACATTTACCAAACACCTTTAGGTTACCTGGGCCCTTAGTGAGTATATTTTGAGGGGGGAGTG
Organism: Peromyscus aztecus; assembly: GCA_902168405.1. Lineage (NCBI taxonomy): Eukaryota > Metazoa > Chordata > Mammalia > Rodentia > Cricetidae > Peromyscus > Peromyscus aztecus. The sequence goes on along the minus strand of CABHPQ010000836.1, from coordinate 5,180 downwards.
AGATAGTGAATAGAAATAGAAACCTGGATCTCAGAGGAAATGCCAGGGTCAGAGCCACATTGAGGACTGTCAATACGCAACTCAAGCCACAAGAATGAATGGAAATCTAGTGTGAGCCACCACGCTGGCAAGTGCATTACAAGACACCAAATAGTCATTTGGTGATATGATGCCTATAGAACTGATACATAAATGGTTAGGGAACACTTAAACAGTAACTGTATTAATGGTGATCTATATTTTTATCATTCATCGTATGTGTGTGTGTGTGCGCGTGTGTGTGCGTGTGTGTGTGTGTGTGTGTGTGTGTGTGTGTGCGCGCGCACATGTGTAGAGATGTATGGACACCAGACATCAACATCAGCTGTCCTCCTCTATCACTTCCCATCTTTTTCTGGGAAAGAGCCATCAGCTCGCACATTAGGCTGGCCTGGCTGGCCAGCACGCACCAGGGAATCTGCCTTGCTGGGATACCAATCACACACTGCCACACCTGGGTTTTTTGAATGGAGGATGAGGATCACACTCAGGTCCTCTCATACTTGCTCCACAAGCACTGTGCCCACTCAGCATCTCCCCAGCTTTCCAAAAACCAGTGAGAAACCCCCACCATTCTCACTCCTGTAGCCTGTGGTTACAATGTAAACATGGGAGGGTTGGGGATGTTTTTCTCTATCCTGCGATCCGAGAGCACATACAGAGCTGATCTGCACCATGATGGCTCACTAAGGAAAACTCTGATATTACCACATGTATTCCTTTATGTGTCACAACTTTGCAAAGGAAATCAGGCATTCTAAATTCTATGAATAAATAAACACTATATTCTGAAATTCATTAAAATTTTACTCAAATATTGAGGAGCCATACTTATACATAACTAAATGCAACTTTATGTATTTTATTTTTAATGGTTTTATTTTTGAGACTATAATATAATTACATCATTGCTCCCTTTCCTTTCCTACCTCCAAATCCTCCCATGCTCCCCCATTTGTTCATTTTCAAATTAATGCCCTCTCTTTCTTTGTTGTTTTATATCTATTTAACATATATCACTAACTACACTAATATAGCCTAGCCGATCCATATAAAGTTTCTTATATGTATGTTTTCAGGGCTGGCCACTTATTTGGTATTAGATAAGCAATCAGTGTGCTCTTCCCCGAGAAAGACTATCTCTCCCACACTCAGTATTCCCTAGATATCTGTAGCTCTTTGTCTAGGGTTGAGGTCTCATGAGCTTCCCGCTCCCTGTTCACAATAGTTTGTAATTATATATATAAATTTTATTTATATGTTGCGGGGCAGAATGGAGCAGTGTGCATACAAGTGCAGTGTCCTTGAAAACCAGAAAAGGGAATCAGATCCCCTGGAGCTGGACTTACAGGCTGTTGCAAGCCTCCTTACATGGATACTGGGAATTGAACTTGGGTCCTCTTCAAGGAGTCATATATGCGCTTAACCATGGAGCCAATTCTCTAACAACTATGTAATTTACATATATGTATGTAACTGCACATTTTATACAAATATGTAAATAAATAGTTCATACAAATAGCATTCTTACATTTTAAATATTGAGAATATGCATTAATCTACATGTAATTTATCTATAGAGCAGAGTGAGAGAACATGAAGAAGTGTATGTATTAAAATGAAACTTCTGAAAAATAATGACATTCTACCAATATTTAGAAATGTTTTCCTTAATTTCTCCCAGGCTCTCTTAGGCAAACTTAAGATTAGTTTGTTCCCAAGCAGCCATAATCTCCATTATCACTATGTTCTAAGAACTAATAATTGCCACTTAAAAAACATACTCCTCAAAATAGAGCAATAGTAATCCCATATCAGAAATTGTCCCGTGAAGACAATGAAAATAGAAATTACTGACCTATTAGCTTCAGTGTATATTTAACCACATCTCGTTTAGTTACTGACCAAGTGTACATCAACTGTACCTGAGAGAACCCTGCAAGCTAAAAATATACATATATATAGTGCCTGAATATTTATCCTAAAATTTTAAAGGCACCTGCTATATTTTATAGACTTTGAATGGATCTATGTCAATTGCCTGATATGTAGACTCAATGATCCTATAAGCCCAAATGGCCATTCTGTACCCAAATGAAAAATGTCACATGAGCCCTTTGGCCTTGAAGAATTTTACCTAGACTGGATTATTTATGAGGATTACATGCTTTATTCACTAATAAATCTTGTAGCCATACTCTATGAAGAAACCCATTTTCTTTATATTAAGTTGTGGGAGTCAATGATGGCTGTGAGTGAACTGCTTAAGAAGTAGTCTGTAGATGCACGTCTATACAGTGAGCCACTTAAGAACATTTTCCTCTTAGCAACAGAAGGTGGTACTTCGCTTTAGAGTTTATTTCCTTATGGAACATATCCTAGTGATAAAAATGACTCGGAATATTTTGTGACTCTGAAATGCAATAATTAAAACATAATCTGTTCTTTAGGAACTCTATCCTGTTCTAAATTTGACATACACAACTGGGGTAGCTCAAACTATATTTGGACTACCTAGAGAGAAAATCATGTGACTTTTTTACAATGTATAAACTGATGTATGCACCAACCACAGCAATGTGACGTGATATCACAGCCTAAATATAATTCCTAAATATAATGCATAGGCAAAAATTCAACATATAACATATGCCATAAAATTAAGGCACATCTAGACCATTAAAATATAGCTTAATGTCTCAGAAAGTACAATGAGTTTCATCTTTTCTAAATCCTTTGTAGGATTGGTTTACAAGAGAGCACTATACATCTATTATCTCCCTATTTAAAATCATATTAAAGAATTATAAACAAGAAAAAAGAGACTAAATGTTCAGCCATACTAAGATTGGGAATGAAGGTAATCGGCAGGTGAGAAATATTAGAGCCACAGAGAGGCTAACAGAGTTCAGTCTCAAATGCTACAGAAGGCTAACAGCTGTCTCCAGCATGTGTCCCATGGAGTACCAAGTTAGGAGTGAGCAGAATAGGAAACAGCAGAATGTGGCGATGTTGTAACATAGGGAGACAAATTTAAAAGACTTTCTGTAGTCTGGTATTTTATTATACCTTCCCTTTTCTTCTCAAGCAGAGTATCAAAGCTGTAGCATTTATCTGAGGAAAAGGCTATGCAAATGCCCAATTAGTGATGCTTAAAGTTTCAGAAACTTTTAAACCAAAACGTTTAGAATACTGGCCTGGTGAAATGTCATGGTGGGTAAGAGCTGGTTGTGGTAAGCCCGAGGACCTGGGTTCAAATCCCCAGAATGTTCTGAAGAAAGAGTATAAGATGTTTGATAACTGGAACGTCTTACCCATACCTGCTGGCAAGGTCACAGACACATCATTGACAAAACTTGCTGCTGAGGTGTCTGTCGGTGGCAAGGAAAAAACTGATGGTTAGTTACTAGGGTACACTTTAAGAACAGCGGCATTGCCAATGACGTTGGCATCAGCAACTTGGAACAACATGGACTTGAGGACATCCAGTGAAGTGGTTCAAAGGACTTGGCCTCAAAATGTGAGGTTTGACTTACACCATAATCAGTGCATTTTAGTAACATTTTCCTTTCTCTGTATGTATATGATTAGAGTTAAAAGGCTATTAAAAAATGATACAACTTACACTCAAAACCACACCAGCTTTGATGATATGGAATTACTATACTTTCAAGAAAATTTGGCTGGTTTATTCCTGAAAAACAATCTTGTACCTTCTGACCTCCTTTTAAACAGACAAACTTTATTAGACCTGTGACTAATAAGCTGGTCTCCTTCCCTAACTGGTTATCCCAGTCTCTCTGAAAGCCCGTGTTAGAGCCTACTAGAGCTCTCTTTAATTTTGTGTTTCTTCCGGGAATCAGAGGGCTCATCCAGTACTATTGATATATTTGATGTTTCATAAAAAGGCATCTCCTTAAGGGGAGAAACAAAACATCTATAGATTTCCACATAGTGAAAAATCAACACAATTCATCATAACTGACTGTACTCACTCCCTGTTTTGTGCTGTCTGGATTTATATTATTCTTCCTAGTCTCTCTTCCTAAAGATAATGAGGCAGGCTTATAATCTTCAGGAAAACCAACAGCACAGGGAACATGACCCAAATTGAACAGAAAACACATGACAGAAGTTACAATCAGCCTTATCAGGGAAGCTGACGTGTCTCTTGTCTCCATAAAGGAAGAACTAAACATCATAAGAAAAAAGTGTAATTGGAAAATAAGACAAGGCTGGAATACGTTGGCAGAAGAGCATTTGTATAGCATGTTCTGGGTTCTCAGTTCGTTACCAAGAAACACACTCACACACACCTTTGAGAGTTAAATGTATAACTGTTTTTTGAACAACCAGAAAGTTAATTAAATGAAAATATTAAATAAAAGAATTAAGTAAAGTCAAGTTGGTGGTAGACATCTATGCAGTCCCAGCACTGGGGAGCCTTTAGCAGGAGGATCACGTCGGTACAAAACTAGCCTGGGATTCGCAGTAGGACTCTTTTAGAGATAAATACATAACAATGTAATGCGTGGGACACAGAAGCAAAAGGAGCAACTATTGATAGAGAGCAGACCCCGGGGCAGAAAGGAGCGTGGAGCACGGGGAAGACTGTACGGTGGGGGACAAATAAGAACAAAACCGGACGGCACATCTGTATCAACGACTTAATGAAAAATGGAGCAGCACGTAAGGACAAACTGAAAATAAACGAGTGTGCCGGAAGATAACTGCTAGGAAATTCTTGAACCAAAAAGCATCACTTTTTTTAAATGAGAGAAAAGTTGAGATTAAAGAAAAAGAGCCTAAAATCTAGTATCCATCCCATAAAAATTAAAAAGACAAAATACAGCCAAAAGTATGAAATAAAGGAATTCAAAAAGAGGAAACAAAACAAAACAAAATTGACAAATTGAAGATTCTATCAGGAGAACATGTTTGGAGTGAACACAGAAATGAATCTTCATGCTGAAATCCTGTGACAGTGCAGTTGGAAATGGGAATCACTAAGCCAAGTGTGGAAAACTCACCCAGGCCCTCACAGAGAACCAAGTGTAGAAAACTCACCCAGGCTCTCACAGAGAAACGACAGCACCTGCAGGACATTGCAGTCTTTCAGAGGGAAAGATTTAAAAAAAAAA
>CABHPQ010000835.1:53366-74508 GCA_902168405.1 Peromyscus aztecus | reverse complement strand
ATAAACCGTAGCTAGCACGCATGTGCTCCAGGCTTTCCTCGGCGAGTCTCTGATCTACCTGCATCACTGTCCCGAGTTGAAAGCTATCCAGTTAGGAAGGCGGAGATGGGTCAGGTGATGAAGTACTCATGGTTCACCAGGAGTACCCGAGTTCAGATCCCCACATGAACACCAGGTGGTAGCTGACACAGGTCTATACTCCAGCTGGGGAGGCGGGAATAGTGGACGGCTAGCCTAGTCAGTTAGTTAGTTCCATATTTGGCGAGATAACCTGTCTCAAAAACCAAGATGGAGCGTGATTGGTGAAGATGTCAGATAGCAACCTCTGGCCTCTGAACTCTTAGTGATCCCCCTGTCTCAGCTTCCCAAGTGTGGGAGCTGCATGGGAGGGATACCCAGGATTACGGGTGTGTGTCGCTGTGTCTTGCTTTCTCTCTGAATTCTAAACTTAGATGTTAATGATGAAAGCCTGGTTTCTGATCTTAGAAGAAAGAGAAATCTTGTAGAAACAATTACTGTTGGAGTCACGGGTTTGATCCCATCTCATTAAAACCAACACTTCCCACATGAGTGCAACTTCAGGTTGCCATAACAACTTCCCTGTGGAGTTAAAAACGCAGATGCCCATTTCTGCGGTTTTTACTTAATGCAACTTATATCTACCTCTGCTCCTCATTTTCTCCTTCACATTCTGTTTGAGGAAAGGGAAAGGTGATATGAGGGTTTGCAAAAGGAGAATTATTTTGCTTCCATCCGTGATGGCTGTGGGATGCGGAAGGACAGCAAAGGAGAATAAGAATATAAAAGGGATGTCTCTAAGATTAAAATAAGATCCACGATGACACTGATTAAAATGACCAAGTGTTGTGTTCTGAATGTGAACTGTCCTCCACCGGCTCACGTGTTTAGATTGACGGCCCTCCGTAAGTGGTGCTGTTCTGGGAGGTTGTGAAACCTTTAGAAGGTGGAGAGGAGTAGCCGGAGCAAGTGCGTTGCTATGGGCCAGCAATGTGGTTTTATAAGCGAGATCCAATTCCCTGTTCACTAGGAATGCAACGTGACCAGCCAACCTCCGGCTCCTGCTGACGTCCATGTCTCATCACAACTGACTACCGTTCCTTGAACCGTGAGCTAAAAGAAACCTTCCTGCTTCATGAGTTTTTATCTCTCATTTGGTCACAGCAATGAGAAAAGCCACGAACAAACCGGAGAACAGTAACTCACACACTCCTACTCTGCTGTTCAAGCAATGAGGTGGGAGGTCAGGGTTCATCAATAACAAAGGGGAGGGAGACAGAGGAAGGGGAGGGGCCACGGAACTCCAAGGGGGCAATGAATTAAGAAAATTCATCAATCCGATTTGCTGGAGAGACTGTGATGAGAACTTCCTCATGCTCTGGGTAGACACATGATACACAAAGTTGTCTCTAGCTCATCTAGACGGCACTTCAGCTGTGGGAATACCTGTCTCTTGGATCAGGTACATGGCACTCCAGAGCACATGCTGACTGGTGGAGGCCACCGGTGACAAGGTCATTTTCTTTTCTTTCTTTCTTTTTTGGTTTTTCGAGACCGTGTTTCTCTGTGTTGTTTTGGTGCCTGTCCTGGATCTCGCTCTGTAGACCAGGCTGGCCTCCAACTCACTGAGATCCGCCTGGCTCTGCCACCCCGAGTGCTGGGATTAAAAGCGAGCACACAACGCCACTGCCCAGCGACAAGGTCATTTTCAAGGACGTCTAGAAACTAAGAGACCAGACAAACAAAAACTAAAATGAAACCGAAATGGACAAAGGATAGCAGAAGGCGAACCCCAAGAATGACAGCTCGGATTTTTTTTTTTATGTCAACCCCAAGAATGATCTAGAACAGACTCGGAAAATCCTTGAGAGGCATGGTAAATCACAAGAGTGATGAGCATCTGGAATCTATGTCTTAGGAAGGAACCTCTCACTCAGATCAATACACACTGAATGAGTGCTATATAACACTGCCAAGCGCTCAAGTGTCAAGGATGAATCAGGCCATTTAGTCCTGTGTGAGGGGGCGGGGAGAGGAGAGGAAGGCAGGTTCTCTACAGACACAAGGCAAACTGGCTACAGTGATGCCTGCCTGGGACCTCAGCACTGGAGAGGTGGAGGGGAGAGTGTCGCAAGTTTGAGGCCAGCCTGGGCTACATAGCCAGATCCTATAATAATAATAATAATGATAATAATAATAATAACAATAATATTCACTGAGCATGGTGGCACGTGGTCATAATTCCAGCATTGGGAGCTCAGGGTCACCCTGGGCCACACAGTGAGTTCAACGCTAGTTTGGAATACATGACACCCAGTAAAGGAAACCATATAAACCAACAACAAAACTGACCAAGCAGCTGGAGGCCAGCGCAGAGGCAGGGGAAGAGGTGGGAGTGGTGGGAGGTGGGAGTGATGGATGGAGAGAAAGCTCTTTAGGTAAGACAGAACGGAGGAAGTAGGAACTTGAGCATCCCCAGAATTTGACCGACAGGAAGTGGGGCTGATGAGGGTTGGTGAGATGGCGCCTCGCTAAAGCTAATAGCCACTAAGCCTGTGCTCCCTGGGAACCCACATGGCAGATAAAGAGAATCAATTCTTGTAAGTTGTTCTCTGGCATCACACATGCCTGTGGCCTGGCATGCACACACAGAGATGGACGCAGACAGACATGCATGCACGCACCCATGCACGCACGGGCACACACACACACATATACACACATACACACACACACACACACACACAAATAAAATAAAATAAAATAAAATAAAAATAAAAAATAGGCGATACTAAACTAAATGGCAGCCAGAGGAAACAATGTGGCTGGGCAGAACCCAGGGCTTGCTAAGGACACAGGGCAGGCAACACTGTGTGTATGACCTGCCTGTGTAGGGAAAGTCACGAAGCTCCCAAGAGAGAAGCTGGAGTCTGAGCAAGGCTAGTGGAGAGGAAGGAAGGTGTGCTCAGACTTCCCAAGGATGGAAGTGTCCAAACTTAGTGTCTCATTAGCTGATAGGTGGGCACAGCATGCACTGTGGTTTCTTCCTCTAGATGGGACTCGGCTGTCTTGGTGCTCAGTGGGTAGTGACAGGTTGTTAGTGACTCTCCACTTCCCTAGTGGGGAAGTAAAAGCAGGTGCTACACGGTCCCCTATCAGGAAAATGATGGAAAGGATTCACCGCAGGATGGGAAGCTGGAGAAAATCGCCTCATGCCTTTTCCATCTCTAAGATGCGATCTGATTTTGAGATAAGGCCTCATCTACCTCAGGCTGGCTTCAAGCTTGTGACTTAGCCGAGGAGAACCTTGAACTCGTTATCCCCTTGCTTCTGCCTCCTGATTGAGATGGTGACAGGCAATGTACCACCACGCCCAGATGATGGGATGCTGAAGGTGGAACCCGGGGCTTCGTGAAGATTAAGCAAGCACTCCACCCACTGAGATGTATCCTCATCCCTACGATACAATGCTTGAAACAGGGACCACCCATCCTGGGGGTTGGGGATGAACAGTTTGACTTCTGAAAACGCCTTGTGGCCACCAACTCAGGGACTCTTTCCCTACCTCTGCTTCACAACCAGCTGGACCAGCTGCCATACACCTTCGCCGCTCTATTTAGGATTGTACATAGGGCCATAAACTATACAGGTGGAAGCATGGGAAAGCAAGGGGTCCTCTAGATAGACAGCATACATGATCGATTCCTACCCATATTAATCATTTATTTGAAAGGAAGAGTAAACCATAGTAAGGGGACTTTGGGGGATTCATCTTCTCATATCGACAACCCATTAGTGTGAAATGAACCACAGCAGTGGTCAAGGCAACGTGAAACTATCTGGAATATCTAGAACCAAGGTTGTTTACATTCATAACAAACTTACAAGGCTCTCCCCGATGCCTTGGGTGGGTGGGAGTCTTCTGGGGCTCTGATCCCATCGCTCCTTGTGAAGAAGGACAGGTCTCTGGGTCCATTCCATTTCTTCCTGGCAGGGGTGAATGGAACTGAGAGTCATCAGTTAAGATGGACATAGGAGCCCCGGTTAGAGCGAGCTGAAGACAGAAATGGAAATGGATAGAATCCTAGCTGGGAAGAATGTATCCCCTTAGATCAGACCTCCCTTGGTATCCATGCTGCACGTTTTGTATGGTGCAAATGATTATAGGCAGGGTGACAGACTGTAGGAGAGGGAGAATCAGGGGTTCCCTGACTCTGTTTACCTAACGTAAGTTTTCTCTTGAAGATCCTGAGATAAACGTAGGTCAAAAAACTAAATGGTGTGAGCACCTATGGTCAGAAAGAACAACTTCATAGGTACTATAGAAAACTACAACTTGCCTCCAAGCAGACGTAGTTTGTTGAACTAGCATCACTAATGGGCTGGCGAGATGGATCAGCAGGTAAGGTTGCTTGCCTTCAAGACTGATGACCTCGGTTTGATCCCTGGGACCCACAGGGTGGAAGGAGAGGACCAACTCTTACAAACTGTCCTCTGACCTTCACACATACACACCTGACATGTACACACACACACACACACACACACACACACACACACACACTTTTTTAAAAACATAATAACACATTTAAAAAAGCATTCACTAAACAGACTAAAGAATTTATGTTAAATTTGTAGGTGTGTGTATGTGTGCACATGCTCACGTATGAATGCATGCATTTGTGTGTGCATACACGTGAAAGTCAAGGGACTTTGTTTTTGACAGGCTCTCACTGGCCTGGGACTCATCACATAGGCTAGGCCAGTGACCTCTAGGGACAGTCCAGACTCCACCTTCCCAGAGCTGGGCTTCTAAGTGTGCACCACTACACCTCGCTTTTTCATTCATTTACTTTCTTAAGAGAAAGTTTTAAAGGCAGTTCATCTGCCAGGTCACTGTGCTGCCCACAATCTTTGATGAAGTACAGTTTCTACCACTTGGGGTGGAGCAATTAGTCAGATAAAGGGGAAGCCAGAGTATTGTTTCCAGAGCTGACACCTTTACGGGTGGGTGTCTCTCCAATGAGGCATAGGCTGGACTTCCCAGTGTACACTGTCCATCTAGAATGGAACCAGAGAAGGACCTGCACTGTGGTTTGGACCACTGAATGAGGCTCCATGTCCCAGGGCCTGTTTAAGAACTTACCTATGTGGAGATGAGACCCTAAACCCGAAGAGCAGTGAGGAATGCTTGCCTAGGGAAAAGCAAAATGGCCTTCCATCCAGGCAGGGGTCCAATTTTCACAACAAGATGTCAACTCCGCCACCTGCGCTTGTGATTTCTATGGCGTAAGGCTCTGGCCTGGCCTGGCAACAGAGAATAGGAACACCCCAGGCTCTTGTCAGAGGATACGATCTCAAACTGGCTGCTATTCAGCCTCCATCAAAAGCCCAGCTGAGAAAAGCAATATTTACAAAAGATTATTTGAAGGGCAAGCAGTTCATCCATTCTTCAAAACACTCTGCATTCTATCCATGGATCAAACCTGGACGCCTTGCAGCTGCATGCTGGGGCCATGTTACTTTATCCCACACGGAACCGCTGTCACCAGATTGTATTTTAATGCCAAGCCTCGTGCTCTTATCAAAAAAGTTGCGACAAGACGCAGACAGAGAAAATCTGTTACTATAGTTGAGGAAAAGCTGTCACTGGAATGGTGCTTACACACACGCACACACGCGCGTGCGCGCAAAAAAAAAAATCCTGTGTGAGAAACTGTAGAAATTAGCTTTAGAATGCAGGATGTTGATGGTGTATGCCTACAATCCCAGCACTCAGTAGACATAGGAGGGTCAGGAACTTAAGGTCATCCTTGGCTGTACAGTCAGCCTGAAGACAACCTGAGCTATATGAGATTCTGTCTTAAGAAACAAAACAGGGCTGGAGGAGATGATGGTGCATTTGATAAAGTGCTTAATGCACAATAAGGAGGATCAGAGTTCAGCCCCCAGCACCCCCACAAAAAGCCAAGAGTGGTGGTGTGCACTTGTAGCTCCAGTGTTCGTTGGTGGAGGCCGGAGGATCCCTGGGGCTTGCTGGTCAGCTAGCCTAGCCTATGAGGTGAGCTCTAGGCCACTGAGAAACCTTGTCACAAAACACAAGGTGGACGGTGTTGAGAATGACCAAGGTTGACCTCCAGTGCCTATGTGTAGGGTCACATACACATCGACACCCACACACACCTGTGTTTGTGTGGAACAGCAAAGCAGGCCTGTCTTCAGATCCTCCCTTGAGTTCCTGCCATGACTCCCTTTTACGGCCTGTGAGCTGGAAGTATAAGACAAAGCAAACCCTCTCTTCCTTGAAGTTGCTTTGGGTCAGAGTGTTTTGTCATAGCAACAACACAGTCTCCTTTTCATTGATTCTGGAGTGACTGTGACCTTGGCTGGCCGGAACCTAGCTCAGGGTTGAAGCCGCAGTTCAAGTATCCTAACCCTTAAGTTTCCCGTGTCTGTGATCTTCTTTTCTTGGTCATTGTTTTCCTGTTCTATGTTCACTTTAACCTATTTGATGGATTCATTTTATAAAAGGCCATAAAACTTTTATGGAGCCCAAATAGGGCATAAATAAGTAAAGAGAGCAGCGCTGTCTCTGTTCACTTAAACATCACACCTATATTTAGTAGGTGTCCTGCCTTGATGGCAGTTCTGTGGTAGCCACAGAAGTCATACAGCTAAGAAGAATCAGTTACACTAAAGCTAACATTTATTTTACTGAGTATGCACTTAAACACTGCAAAGGATATTGGACACGTTGTTTTCCTTTATCCTATCAACAACCTCACAAGGCAGTACCCAGCTCAGCGGTACATACCTGTAATTTCAGTACTTGAGAGGTTGAGGACGAAGGCAAGGGAGCTCTAGATAGCCTTGGCTCTATAGTGAGACTCCTTCAAAGAGGCAAGGGCTGAGAGTGTGACTCAGAGGTAGAGGACCCACCTAGAATGCCCCAGAGAGAGGACTGAGGTGTGGCACAGAGGTAGAGTGTTTGCCTGGATACCCCAATGAGGGGTGAGGGGAATGATTCAATGCCATGCCTAGTTTGCAGAAGGCCTCGAGTTCCATGCATGCCTAGCAGTGCAAACAAAACAAGCCACGGAGTCCCTTATAAGGTAGGGTCCCTTTACAGACAAGGTCACAGGTTGTGACCAATAAAAGCAGATTTGGATTTGGGTGTGCATGGCTACAGTAACAGGACCCCATCCATACTGTGACAAGCCCTGAAGGCGAGAACAATAAAACTGATAGCAAATGTTACAGTCCTGAGGTTAGACCTTTGATTTTCCCTCTTCGTTTGAAAGTCTGCTGAGAACTGTGCTTCCCATCTTCTAGTTAAAGACTTGTGCAAAAGTGAGCTGGCGAGATGAAAGTATGTTTTGTAGGTGACATTAAGTCAAGCTCAAAATATCTGTATATTTTAAGTGGCTTTAGTTTTTTGAGACAGGGTTTCATGGAGCCAAGGATGACCTTGAACTACTGATCCCCCTGCCTCCACCTCCCCTTGCTGGGATGAGATGTGTGCATCCTCACACCGTTTATGTCATTCTGGGGTTGGAGCAGGGCTTGGTGCATGCTAAGCAAGCACTCTACCTGCTGGGCTCCACCTCAGGAAATGTGTTTTGATGGAAAAGTGACGACCTAAAGCTGTGCCTGAGTGGAATGCTCTTGTAATAAGCTGGAAAGCTTGAGGCAGTAGGATGGCTGTAAGTTCAAGGCTAGTCTGAGCTACATAATGAGTTCAATGATGTAGCTTTGCTTACACAGGAAGACCCTGTACGTACGTACACACACACACACACACACACACACACACACACACGCCAAACAAAGAACTATGAATATCTCCTATCTATACACCTACCTAAACCCTGGGGTCTAAGCACTTTGTAAAAATTTTCCACAGAGCCATGAAGGCATCCTGAGTTACCACTGACCAGGCCACTCTCAAGAGTCAGTTATCCATCTAACTGGCACTAATGACTGTGCCCAATGAGCCAGAGCCCACCTTTTATAGTTGGTCTTGGAATGGTTCAAGATACTGATATCCTTGGGTGTCTGCATAGGTCAGTTTCAGGGCCAATATCCACTGATATGCCAATCACTTTTATAAAGTGGTATTTATCCCTTGCACATAACATACACACAGCCCCATGTAGATATATACTACTTGTATGTAACACATGCACAATCTCCCATTGGCACACACTGCTTTTGTGTAACATGAATACATCCCACTGAAGACATGCACCACTTCCCTTCAGTGACATACAGACATCTTCTCGTATACTTTTAATCAGTTCTAGATCAGTCACACACTCCATCATACAATGCAGACAGTTCTTGTCCTCAATTGTTTGGGTTGTAATAATGAGGAAATTTACCATACTTGTTCAGAAAAAAAAAACCAATTTATTTTTCAAATATTTTTCATTCATGGCTGGACTCATGAACTATGTGGAATAAATGGATATGGAGGGCTGACTGTCTTTTAAGTGATTATTTATTTGTGTGTGTGTGTGTGTTGTGCACGTGTACATGTGTGTACAGGTGCACATGAGTGTGGAGGACAAAGGACCGCCCTTGTAGGAACGCCTCAGTTGCTGTCCATTTTGAATTTTTTGAGGCAGAGTCTCTCACGAACTTGCCAAGTAGGCTAGACTGGCAGACCTGTGAGCCCAGGGACCCACCTGACTCCAAGTCCCCAGTGCTAGGGTTATAAAAGCATGTGCCACCAGAATGGCCTTTTTTTTTTTTTTTAATGTGAGCTCTGAATGGATGAACTCAGGTCATCCTGTAAGCACATTATTGACTGAGCTATCTCCCCGTCCAAACCCTTCACATTTTATCAGCTTTCACAGAACTTCTCCCTCATGTTCTGCTTGCCCTACCAAAGCTATATTTCAAGAAAAATAACCTTAAAAGTACATTTGGAGACTTAGCTTTAAGCATATCCAAAGGACATTAAAATGAATTCACTTTGGGTCTTGCCAGCCCAATTCTGGATGCTCATTGCAATTATCTCTCTATTAAGATGTTCACTTGAACCAGGAAATAAATCAGGATATTGATGGTTTAAGTATTTTAACCACATTTCATGGAAGAGGAGAAAAAAAAAATCTCTCCAAATGGCTATATTTTCATTTACTGCATAAGACATCTAACTTCCATTCATTTTCTGCCAGCCTTTCTTCCACTTATATATCTTTCTGGATTGATCCATGGCTTTTATAGCTTGAGAACATGAGCCACCTCCATCACGAACCTAGGCACGCACAGGTCATACACGATAGGCCCTAACAGCAGGCTCCAGCTGGTTCTCCCATGACTCTTCCCCCGCTGGGTTCTCTCTGGTTTGGACCACTTATGGAGATCCTGACTCCCCTGACACCAAAGAATACTAAAAGGAGAGGAAGGCTATAGCTCAGGGATGGAGTTCTGGCCTAGAATCCCCAGGTGAGGGGCTGGGGAGTGGTTGAGTGGTAGACTACGTTCCTTACATGTTTAAGGCCTGGAGTTTAATCTCCAGGATCAGTAAATAAGTAAGATGCCGGGGTCAAGGTTTATAAGCATTAGGGTTGAAGTCTATTATGTATGTAGACTGAGCAGCCAACATGCTGCTTCGGGAAGACTAAGTAATATAGTGTGTATATCCAGGGAGCTGGGAATTGGGACTAAAAAGTGCTTTTGGGTTTTTTTTTTTTGTGTGTGTGTGTGTGTGTGTGTGTGTGTGTGTGTGTGCGCGCGCGCGCGCGTGCGCGCGCGCACGCATGTATGTACTTGTATCTGTGTGTGGAGGACAGAGAACTGGATGTCACTCCACAGGAACTGTCCATGCTGTTTTTTGAGACAGGGTCTCTTATTGGTCTGGTGGCTTACAAACTTGGCTCTGCCTGGCTGCCAACGATCCCCCTTGTCTCTGTGTCTCCAGCCCTGGGAATCCAAGTACACACCACCATCCTCAGCTTTTTACAGGGGTTCTAGGGATTGAAGTCAGGAACTTGGGTCTGCAAGGCAAGCACTTTACTAACTCAGCCATTTCCCCAGCTGTGGCTTGGCTTTCAAATCTCCCTCTTAGCAGTGTGGTCTGGAGCTCCGTCTCCTCACTGACAGAACTGCACTTAATGACCCCTCTAACAAACCTAGACCCGTGCCATTTCCAACCACCAAAACATAAGCCTACTTGTCTTTGCCATTTTAATCGCAAAATTAATATATGATCAAATGATCTACAAATATTAGGTGGAACCTAATAGAATGGCCATTTCATACGGTTCAACTTAGCCTAGAGAATTCTAAGTAGTAGTCTCTGCCTGCCCACATATCACTCTGGCCTGTATTAATAACTTATATTTGTACAGTGCTTTAAATGTTTAAGAGTGCTTTCGTGTGCATTATTCATATGCAACAAGCACTTCCTGAGGGCCCGAAATGGGCTCGGAGCTTCCAGGAAAAATTCCCATTTAGGATTGGGGCTGTAACTCTGTGGCTGGGTACTTGCCTACCAGGCACGAAGTGAAGGGAAGAAGAAGAAAAGAAATCTCACCGACTTCTACAGCAACTGAGAAAGGTGAATTACTCTGATCCATTTGGTGTCAAATTCTATTAAGACCACAGCCACTGCCCCGCCCCCACACCTATCCTTTCTTTCCTCCCCCTTTTCCTCCTCTTCCTCCTGTTTTAGATAGGGTCTTACTATGCAGTCAAGTTTGGCCTTGAACTTGGGCAGTTCTGCTTCTCTCTCTCTCTCTCTCTCTCTCTCTCTCTCTCTCTCTCTCTCTCTATAGGTCAGAGATCAACTAGGTACCACCCACCTTGCTTTTTGAGACAATGTTGCTGCTCACTGCCCGGAGCTTGCAGAGTTGGCTAGACTGGCTGGCTAGAAATGCCTGCGTCTCTGTCTCCAGTGCGGGGATTACAAGGGCACGTCACGACGCCTGGCTTTTTCAGTGGGTTCTGTGGGATCAAACTCGGTGCTTGGGCCTGCAAGCACTTTACAGACGGAGCCGTCTCCCCAGCCCTCTAATCTCATATTTTTGAAGGGCAAAGAGGTTCCTTCAGGCCTTCAACGGTTCCCCTGCTTGCTGTAGTGTGTCAGAAGCTGAAAACCTCAGATTCTTGCGAAGTCCTGGTGGAGAAGCAGTTGTGGGGCTGTGCGTGTATGTGTGGGGGGAGGTGGGGGTTCAGTCTTTGCAGAGACTCTTACAGAGCGAGGGGGGAGCACATCTTCACAGGCAGAAAGCTCTGTTGCCTGGCTTGAAGCTAACCCCTCCGACATACATTACTGTCTCTCCGTTCAATCAGTGTTCTGCTACAAGAATCAGTTACATTCAATCATCTGAAAGAGCTATTAAAATGCTGATAAAAAATTCATAAAGTAACACACAGTAATGAATCAGGAGAATTCAGTAAAGTGAGACCTACCCTTAGAGCAGGGCAAAAAATGAAGGTGAACGATCGTTTGGGCCCAGCGGCCATGAAATACCCTTTTGGAAGATGAATAATTCTGTTTAGGGCTGATAAGTTGAACTAATTTATAATGCTGTTTTAGGTCCACTGCTGAAATATTTCAAATCCCTCAACTTTAAAATGCATTGCCTGTCAGAAACTGGTCTCTTAACAGTTTCCTCTTAACATTTTTCAAAATGTAACCTGGACCAATTTGCATGATTTAATGCTTATTGTATTACACTGTGCATGATTTAAAATGGGAAATAAAATTTAAAAAGAGAGAGAGAGAGAGAAAGAGAGAGGTGGGGAAGACAAGGGAGGCAGGGACGGACGGTGGCATGAAGGGACAGAGGGAGAATTAAGACCTGTCAGTGATTGACAGGAGGTCCCATTGGTTCTGGTTCAAGGGCAGTGTGCCGGACCTCAGGGACCAGACAATCTGATGAGCAGCAAAGGGATGATGGGAGCCGTGCTCACCCAGGCAAGACATAAAAGCAATTCTGGGAACTGGTGGAGAATGTCAGGTGACAGGACTCTGACACTACACAGTCCATTCTCTAATGATTCCCACAAGCCCCGGACACCTCCTTAGGGTTCGCTCCTCTCGTGGTCTGAGAACGGCGAAGTCCTTTCTCTCCTGGATCCTCGCAGAAGCTTCTAATTGGCATCCGCACCTCGAGGCGCTTCTCTCTGCTGCTATCTATTTTTTCTTTAATTCTCTAAATTGGTTACTGTTCCTGTGGCTGTGATCAAATGCCCTGACCAAAGCAACTCAACGGACAAAGGGTTGATTTTCAGCTCCTGGTTTGAAGGGACACTCCATCATGGGAGTGTGTAAAGTGGCTGGTCACCTCACACCCACAGTCAGGAAGTCGAGAGAGATGGGTGCTGGTGCTCAGCTCACTTTCTCCTTTGTATTCAGTCTAGGACTCCAGCCCTAGGACAAGGAGTCACTCACCGGTAAGGGGGTCTTTCTCCTTCAATTACCCCAGTGTGGGTAAACAGTCCCTCACAGGTATGTCCACAGGTCTGTCTGCTAAGTGAGTCTAGATCCTGTCAAGCTGTCCACCAACATTAACCATCATGCTTTCTAGAGCCAACTGGATCTGTTAACAATCCTCAATAGCACCTACCACCTACACAATGGAGCTGGGATTCCTCGCCATCACCCACTACTGCTGTGGGATGTTCTGTATGGCAAATGTGTTGCTAATAAAACACTGATTGGCCAGTGGCTAGGCAGGAAGTATAGGCGGGACTAACAGAGAGAATAAAAAGAACAGGAAGGCGGAGGGAGTCTCTGCCAGCCACCGCCAGGACAAGCAGCATATAAAGATGCCGGTTAGCCAAGAGCCACGTGGCAAGGTATAGATTTATAGAAATGGATTAATTTAAGCTATAAGGACAGTTAGCAAGAAGCCTGCCACGGCCATACAGTTTGTAAGCAATATAAGTCTGTGTGTTTACTTGGTTGGATCTGAGCGGCTGTGGGACTGGCAGGTGAAAGAGATTTATCCTGACCGTGGGCCAGGCAGGAAAACTCTAGCCACACGCTACTCCTTCCTGTCCTCGACTCCATATCTGGTGGCCTTCTGCTTCTCACAGGGACTAAAGAAAACAGGGATTGGCTAATCAAATAGGTCACTGAAAGACAGTTAGTATCCAGACTGCATAAAAAGCTTTATAGAGTAAAACAAGACAAAACAAAAGACAAGCAATCTAGGTTTTTAAAAATGGACAAAACACATGGTCATGAAAATAGCCTACAAACATAAAAAGATGAGCAATAATAGCAACAGTGAAATCATACTTTTTAAGGCAGTGGTGGCGGATGCCTTTAATCCCAGCACTCAGGAGGCAGAGCCAGGCGTATATCTGTGAGTTCGAGGCCAGCCTGGTCTACAGAGCGAGATCCAGGACAGGCACCAAAACAACACAGAGAAAAGAAACCCTGTCTCGGAAAAAAAAAAATATATATATATATATATATATATATATATAAAATAAAAAATAATCAGATATCCAAGTATCAAAATGTCTCCTAACATTAAGTGTTGGGCAAGCTGTGACAAATGAGAATTCTTGCACACTTCCAGGACACAGAAGTCAATCCAACCATTACAGGGAACTGTCATCACCGAAGGTGACGGGACCCTCGCATTAGGACACAGAAAGCCTACCTAGTCCACGGTGTAATGAAACCTCAGTTCAATGTAGAATTACTCATAACGGTAAAAACGGAAAGCAAAGGCTGGGAAGATGGCTCCGTGGGTACAGCGCTGGTCCGCGAAGTGTGGAGGAGTGGAAGTGGAGATGGGGGAACCCAGAAGCTCACGGGCCAGCTAGCCTGGTATATGCAGCGGTGAACAATGAAACCCTGCCTCAAACAAGGTGGAAGGTGAGAAGCAACATCCCAGGTTGTCCTCAGACCTCACACATGGGCCATAGCATGCGTGTGCCTGTATTCATACATACAAACATGCAAACACACAAACACATCTCACACACACAAAGATGGGGGGGGAGGATAGAAACAACCTAAATACCTCCAATGGGAGAATTCATAAAATAGCATTTACCTCTAAGAGGAAATACTGGCCAGAAGTTAAAATAAAGCTGAAGCTGTGTCTGGTAGGAACAGACAGCCCAAAGTGGGCAGCTAAGAAAGCAAATTTTCCAAAGGTGGGATGGATGCCATGGGACTGGAGAGAGAGCTCAGCAGTTAAGTATCTGCTGCCCTTGCAGAAGAGCCAACTGCTCCCAGGGCCCACATATGCATGTAACTCTAGCTCTGGGGATCTGATGCCCTTTTCTGGTCTCTGTACACACAAGGAAGGGAGGCACACACATGCACAGATGCATACACTCGTGTACACACATACACACACACAAGATGGAGGTATATCCTGCTTTTAAAAATTGTAAAAAAAAAAACAACCCTATGTGGTGTGCATTGCATAAACCCTTGGTGATTCAAAGGAAAAGAATGTGTGTGCCTTCCAAAATCAAAGTGCTGTGTCTGAGTCAGGGGTGAGATGGGGATGGGAATATTTCCATTTGAGCAGCAAACCCTGGGGCCACAGCAAACACTCACAAGAAGAGCTGTGGCAGAGGTGTGCTTGGTTTTGGGTACAGGCATTGTGCTGGAGGTATGAACAGCAATGCCGCCACGCTGGACAGATTCACTCCTATCACCTACCACACCCCGACTGTCCTAATGGAATGCTCTTTGATTGAGGCCTTGGAAACCATATCCAACTGTAGAGAAAACACTATGCTTCCTCGGGAGGCTGCAGCTTCTGGTCCCAGGCTCTCCATTTATTCATTTAGGAGGCTGTGTGGGTCTGACCAGATGGCCTCTTTGGTAGATACATCACCCAGAGAGTCCATAAATCTGGACTGTTCTCGGGCTTTGTTACTGGGGGTTACCTCTGGGTTGTTATGACGGGATTTTTTTTGTTTTGTTTTTAAACCTGACCCACGTTGTCAAATGGCAGCAAAACGTTCCGCGTGATATTCTTCAGTGAGAGGCCATTACTGTGAAGAGTACACACCAGTTCAGTATGTATCCACCTGTTTTCCTATTACACAGATCCGTGAAACGAAGACTTTGTCACTCAACACTTGGGTGCTTAGAGCTGAGTAGGCTTCTCCAGTAATGGCTGGCACTGGTAAAAGGCAAACTGTTGGCTTTCAGAAAGTGCGGGAACAACTGGGTCCTCCTGAGAGATCCTTGCCATGTACACTTGTCCAAGACCCAGCCTACTCACCTTCTAACCTTACACACTAATGTGAGTGTGTAAGAAATGATGCTGGCCCTATTATTATTATTATTATTATTATTATTATTATTATTATATTATTTTACTTGGAAAGGAAGCTTTGGGGGAGCATTAAGAAGGAAAAGATAGAGGTACTTATTTCCTTTGGTGACATTTCTGTAGGGTGGTACCCCCACCAAAGACCTATAGCCCGACAGGGCTGCAAACCATACGGTCAGTTATAAAGAATTCCCATTTCCAAACTTCCAGGGCCAGAAACCAACAGGAAGGCTTCTTCCATTTAAGAAGGGCCCCAGACTTCTGGAGGAGAGTTGTTTAAACTACACCCCACAAAATATGAGCTAACATTAGGAAAACCAAGGGTCAGTCTTTTGCTCCAGAGTGAGAGGGAATTAGGGTTCCATGGCACACCCCAACCCCTAATCTGAAAAGGTGTCACCGGCTCTGAGCCTAGGGTAACTTTTATAGAGTCTTAAGTGAGTCTGAGGCCTCCGAAGAATGTCACACTCCTCTCCAAGTGGTTTGGCCTCACCTCTATCAATAGCTCAGAGCGGCATTTCGAAACATTAGCCCTGCAGGCTTACCAAGTTGCATTTTGAAACATTAGCCTCTGCAGGCTCACCAAGTTGCATTTTGAAACATTAGCTTCTGCAGGCTCACCAAGTTATGTCCAAAAGTATCCCTGCAAATGCCCCTGTGCCACCACTAGGAACCTCTTTGCTGGAGTCTCATCATGGTCACTGGTTGCTGGGAGTTTTTTGAACATGTGGTCCATTTGTCCTCAGCATGTTATGGCCTTGATGGCCAATCCACACTGCCCTTCAGAACCAGACTGGGAGACTCCCATTGGCCAGAGAAACAGGAAATGGTTGTGGCTGGTGTCCCCGTCCCTGCTCATTAACCAAACAGCTCCCTTTCCAGCATTCTAGAAAGTTTGCTACTTCACGCTCACCACCATATATACAGCTTACGACTTTGGGTGGAGCCCGGGAGGGCTGACCAGTAATTTATGAATTGGGCTGGGACGCTTCTCATTATGAAGGAGGGAGCTCTTCATACACGAGGATGATCAACAATCATAAATGGACAGTGTTGCCAAGAAACGGGATGCATGGCTGCCTAGCTTGAAGACGCCACATTGCTAGGGTCTCTCCAAACTTAACGGTGGATTTCCTTAATTAGAGTAGCAGAGCCAATGTATCCAAACAAGAACACAATCCCACTTTCACAACAGAGGCAGTCTACATGCACAGCTGTTCCCATATGGAAATCAGAGTGTCTGGGTATTACCCCATTCTCAAATGTTTTGGCCTCAGAACCTCTTTGTATCTTTGAAATTTGGGGTGGCGGATGCTAGAGGTTGCATCCTGGGGCCTCTTGCATGTTAAGCCTGTTCTCTGTCATCAAGCAACAATCTCCCAGACCACTTCAAAAATTGTGGGGATGAACTATAGAAATGATCCCTGAAAGCTTAAAAAAAATTGGGGGGACTTCTTAAAAGTTTTTACTCGGTAGGTAATATCTGTTGATTGCTACCTTATTAACAATTAATAAAAGGTCAATGTTTTTTTTTTCCAGTTCACTTACAACTACAACCATAACAGTACCAGGAAGAAGATAATTCAGTCGATAAAGCAATTGCTTGAGTTTGATTCCCAGAGCCTCTGTTAGAAAAATTAGGCTTGTAATCCAAGAGCAGGGAAGTGGAGACAGGAGAATCCCTATGCCTCACTAGCCAGGCAGCCTAGCCCACGTCACGTGGTGAGTTCTAGGTCAGTGAGAGACACCGTCTCAAAGCAAAAACAAGACAAAACGTAACAAAAATAACCAATGAAACAGACAGCACTAGAGACTGTCCCCCAGCTTCCACATATGCACACACACACACACACACACACACACACACACTTACCTTCACACACGCAGACGAACACACAAAACAACAACCCATGTAGAACATACGAACGCTACATTATGTATACATTTTAACCAGAAATAACTGTATTTTACAAAACAAAGCAAAACTGTGAGGAGAACAGCAGTTTTGAGTTTCTGTTCTATCTGCTTCAGTGGGAGACAGCTGGGTTCTCCTATCTGCTTTGGCATTCAATCTGTTTCAGTTGCCTGCTGTAGATTCTGGAAAATTCTGTCATACATTCATGAGAGAATGAAAGTAAGTGAAGAGGGAAATGAATATCTTACTCCTTTTAAAGAAATGTTTAAAAAAATTTAACCTTATGTGTATGAGTTTGTGTGTGTGTGTGCGCGCGCAGTGCTCTTAGAGGCTAGAGGCCAGAAGAGGGCGTCAGATTCTCTGGAGCTGGAGTTACACATGGTTGTAACTATCTGATATGGATGCTGAGAACTGAACTTGGGTCCTCTTCAAGAAAGGTAATGTACTCTCAACAACCAGGCCATCTATCTCTCTTGCTCCTAAGTCTTGCTCTTCGGAAAATAGTTTTGGCTTTGTTAAGCCTCTGGAAGAGCCTTGGGCAGCGCCCACTCTGTCCTGAAATTAAGGATGAGAATCTTTTCCGGCTCCTGGGAGTATATGATTACCGACCCCGTGCTGTCTGTACCTGCTGTGATGAAACACCCAACCAAAGGCCAAGAGCGGAGGAAAGGGTTTATGTGGCTCATGCTTCCAGGTCACAGTCCATCCCTGTGGGGAAGTCAAGTCAGCAACTTCAGTCAACTGGCCCCATCACATCCACAGGCAAGAGCAGATAGAAGCAAATAAATACATCCATGCTGCCCGCCTGCTCTCTATGCTCAGCTAGCTACCTTTATGCATAAAGTTCATGGGCCAGCCAAAGAAAGGGTGACACCCACATCCAGGGTGTGTCCTCCTCCTTCAATTAACAATGAAGACAATCCCACACGAGATGCTCAGGGACCAAGCTAATCTATACGACTCCCCTCACTGAAACGCTTCTAATGTCGCTTTAAATTGTGGCACGTTGACAGTTAACACTAACCAATATAGGAATCAAGGAGGCCCTGAGTATTTTAGAGAAAGAGGAATTCATTTTCCTTGGCTGCTAAGATCAATGGCTATCAAAATTCCCATCCAAAGGAATAAGGAAGATCATGTCTGAGGAAGGCACACGGCTGAGATGATGTAAGCTAAGTAAGTCTAAAGTGAGATTCACCCATTGTGGACAGGCAGAGAGAAAGCTTCAGAGGCCACAGTCTCAGGGACAAGACACTACTTTGGAATAGCTCAGAGTGGGGAAAGTTAGGAACAGCAACGGACGGTCTCATAGGGCTCCCCGTATTTTGAGGTGGATAAGAACAAGGCGAATGGGAGGGCCCAAAGGCCAGAGCATTTCCCTCCTTCAAACTCTCGTAGTAAAAGGCAAGGCAGGGACTGTGGACACCAAGCTAGAAACAAAGACGCATTCGGAATGACTGACGTTCAAATGATATTTGTCTGGTGGTGGTGCTCATCTTTGTTTGTTGAGACAGGGTCACATATATTCCAGGCTGAGCCAAAGACTGTCTTGCCTCCACTTCCTAAACGGTAGGATTACAGGTCTGTATGACCGTATCTAGTTTGTGCACGGCTGGGGACAGAACTCAGGGCTGTGTGCATGCTAGACACGTACTCTACCAACTGAGGCACACCTCTAACCCCGGGGGTACAATTTAAAGTGGAAAATGAAGTTATCTAAGGAAGCTAAGGAAAGGGGTGTTTTCTCAAATAAAGTGAGCCTGTCTTGCCCTAGCAAGAGCTCAGTGAGGTTGCATCTTGGTTGTATTTCTTTCTAGAATATTCTCCTTGTCAAGGAGAATAGAGCCTCGGGACATCATAGGAACTCCTTAATGTGTAAAGTAACATTTGAACGAGTGGGTACATAATCTGTACATATGATAACAGGGACAAACAGCCTGTCTGTGGTCTGGGGGAATATCCTAGACAAGGATTCGGTGCCCCAAATCTTGAGATTGGAAGGGAAAAAGAATAGATGGGTGAAAAAAATACAGAGCCATACAGAGGCAAAGTAAGTTAACCTGGTAAAGGTGGAACTGCCAGAGAAGGAAAATTCTAGGGGGAAGAAGGAGGCGAGGGGCTCACTTTCTGAACAAGACTCCAAATCAGGATCTTTCTAGCTCAAAATAGCAGTCCTAAAATGCAGGCGATTGCATGCTATTCCAACGAATGAACACTCAGTCTTATTTGCACGGCATTGACAAGCGTGCTAGTTAGCAAGCAATTCAAGTGTCTCTACCTGATTAGTGACTGTGTAGTTAAGTGCTTGAAAGAAAACACAGCTAGTGGGCAGGACCCCGAGTGAGGCTGTGTGCATGCTGTATCTTTAGGGAACCACTCTGGAATAGTCATGCTTTCTCTAACCTTTCCTGTATCTTTTTCCAAGTTCAAGATTTAGGAACTGGCCTATGAGACTTCAGGGAGGCGGGGGAAGGAAGTAGAGAAGGGAAGAAACATTTCAGGCAATAAGGGGATTTTAAGGGCGTGAAGTTAAGTACCTTTGCTAGTGACAACCCATACAATTAAAGATGCCCGTTAACAAACATCAGACACTAGGCTCCATGGAACAAAGCAGATGCATTAGTTTTCCATTTCTGAGAGAGAGGGTTGGGGGGCAATTCCCTGGCTACCATCCCCTACTCCTTCCTCCTACCTCCCCCTTCTCTCTGACAGCACTATTAATGATCATTAATGCCCCACAGACTCTAATGGGTCCCGCTGGGAGTCCAGAAAGATGGCAATTTGTACTGAGGATTTAGACATAACCCCAAAATAAATAAATAAATAAATAGATAGATAGATAAATAAATAAATAAAAATAAAATGAGAGAGAGGGAGCAGAGACTACGTGAGTGTCCCTAACCACCTACTGCCTGTTAACACCACTGGGCTATGAACAGACGGGAGTCAATAGTTACAGAGTCGGGAGACTCTGGAATGTGTTTGGTACTTCCATATACACACACAGGTCCATACGTGCTGGCACATGCTTTTTCCAATACCTCTGTCGCTGAGGGGGCTTTTGATGGTTGATAGGTTTCAGTTACTTCCGTAGTTGGTTGTTGTCATTGTTTTTAACGTTTCTGGATATTCTAATAAAAAAAAACAGCCAGATGCTGCTGTGTTTAAAAGACAGAAAAGAACAGCATGCATGTTCTTCTGCATCTCAGATGTGATGCTCTTGTCGAGTTTACTGTTTCTCGGGTATGTCTAGGAAGGGGACCAAGTAAGGCAGAGTGGTGTAAGTCCAAGTGCATATGTGTGCACGCACATGTGTGTGTGTGTGTGTGTGTGTGTGTGTGTGTGTGTGTGTGTGAGAGAGAGAGAGAGAGAGAGAGAGAGAGAGAGACAGACAGACAGACATAGGGTGTCCTCCTTAATCACATTCCACCTTATTTATTTTTCAGACAGGATCTCTCACTGACTGAGAGTTCACTGATTGGGCTAGCCCGGCTAGCCAGTTAAGTCCCAGAGACCTTCCTGTCTCTGCCACCCTGGCGCCACGTTTACAGGTCCACTCGATCAGGCCTAGCTTTTTACGTAGGTTCTGAGGCTCACACTGAGTTCCTCATGTTTATACAGCAAGGACTTTACCTACTGAGTCATCTCTCCAGCTCTTCCTTATTTCTTTCTGGCACCGACTGAAGAAAGCCCACTGCTCAACAGCGGGTGCTGGGTCAAGGTCAGATTCAGGGTGACGCTCAGGACCATTCAGCAGCCCGGAACCTAAACTCCCTGGGGAGGAACAACACTCAGCCCTTTGCTATCGGAAAGCAGTTTTAGATCACTTACAAGCCTCCAAAATACCTGAGTGACAGAAGAAGAGAAGTCAGCATGTCCCAGTGTGAGGGATGTGTGTGTGTGTGTGTGTGTGTGTGTGTGTGTGTGTGTGTGTGTGTGT
>CABHPQ010000835.1:6679-53356 GCA_902168405.1 Peromyscus aztecus | reverse complement strand
TGTGTGTGTGTGTGTGTGTGTGTGTGTGTGTGTGTGTGTGTGTGTGTATTAAACGGCAGGTCAGCCTCTACCTGCAGGTAAGGAAGTGATTGTTGAACCTACCTCATCTACAGGAAGCACCAACAAGACTATCTTCCGGGAGCTTGCACCTGACACTAGAAGGGGTTACCTTCCCAAACCCAGAAGGGGCCGCTGCAAAGGCACCATTGTCACCCCGGCTCTAGACCTCACCCCGGGTGCCGATCCCGTGCTTAATGCCACAAGATGCACGCGAGTAATGCCGTCTCCTTCTCCCTCGGGCCTGGCGGGGAGGGGGATTTTGACACGGCGTTTTTGATTGAAAGGCAGCAGTAGGCAGATGGTTGGGACTATAGTTAGCCAGACTCACTGGCGGATCCCGAGTTACTGATGCGGAGGACCACACTATGAGGCATGTTCCATATGCCTCTTTTTCCAGTTTTCATTTGTTGTAGCCCTGTTGATAATACCAGGATCTTCCCCTCTCCATGGGAGCTGCCATAAGGGCGTCTACCTAGAGACATCTGGTGCCTCGTACTCCAGACGCCACAGCACTCGAAACTGCAACGTGGGCTGTTGGAGCCCTCCTTCTTTCTGTCCCCTCCACGGATCTCTTTCTGTCCCCACATTATGCTTGGAGGGCTCCTGCCTCACCTGTGATGATAACTAGCACCCGGATCTCTCACACACACACACACACACACACACACACACACACACACACACACACCTTTTTTTGACGCCTGAGTCTCATGTAGCCCCGGCTGGCCTGGAACTTTTGATGTACCCGAGGATGACCTTGAACTTCTGATCCTCCTGCCTCAACCTCCCGAGTGCTGGGATTATAGGCATGTGCCACACCACACCTAGTTTTTGTGGTGCTGGGGATGGAACCCAGGTTCTTGAGCATGCTCGATAAGCTTTCTACCAAGTGAGCTGCATCCCCAGCATCTGTACCTTTGTTTTGGATCCATGGGACCCCAGTGAATTCAGAGCTCCATCTGTGAGCCTGGTATGTTGGTGCAAATTTTGATCCTGGGCCTTCAGATGCTGGCTGAGGCAAGAGAATGGTGTACCTGCTGCTCTGGCCTGAGATTAACAGCCAGAACTTCTTAAACCTGGCTGTTACTCAGCGGGGTTCAAGGAACCAAAAAAAAAAAGAGCGAAAAATGAATACACACAAGGAAGGTACGGTGTGGTTCCCACCTCAGCTTGCCATGACTGTGGTCTCTGCATGGGGACAAGTACAAGATGCAGTTCCCCCCAGAGCCTTCCCATGAGAGGATCTCATCCCCTGGGGTGCAGGTTCTCCAGCTGTGTTCTGCCCGAGCTGGCCTGCTTTGTCCGCAGGATAACAGCTGGACTCACCCCAGGTTGTAAGGATGGTTCAGGGACTGCATGCCATCTGTGCTGGTGAGGAGCTTCCCAGGTCACTCCCAGGCCTCTTCTCATCAAGAGGCAAAGCCCTCCGTCTTGTTGACACTTATGACCCCCCAATTTCCAGGAGCCAGGTTTTTTAATTGAGATGGGGCCCGTCAGCAAGCACAGGCTCTTCCGTTTGGACACTTTCTAATAGGAGCCATACATCAAGCGCTCGCCTCTCAGCTGAACAACAGCTGTCTGGAAACCTGTCCCGGGTCTGTCATGTGGAGCGGCTCTCGTGAAGACAACACTCCCCCTGTGAACGTCAGGGGCATCGTTTCTCTGGGAAAACTGGCGAAAGGACCCAGATGAAAGCCACCCTCATCTGGTTTCTCTCTGCTTCTCATAGGAGAATGAAGCCACCGCGGGGTAGTCTCTCACGGGTTATTGAACAAGTGAAAAAAACGTTTATGGGCATTTAGTGAGCACCAACGGAGTGAAGGTCTAGAGGTGCTGGAGAGCCAGTGAAGAAAGCCCCCATCCCTGCTGAAGCAAAACACGCTAATTGTGCGTTTCAGTATCTCCACACCCTCCCCTGCAGTGCTGGGGATGGACGGAATCCAGGGTACATGCTGGGCAAGGGCTCTCCTGCTGAGTCACCTCCTCAGCATCTCACTATGAGATTCTAGACAAATTAATCTCACCTCTACATGGCTGTTCAGACCTCATCTGCAAGCCCTCAGCACCCATCTCTGTGACTGTATTGACAGTCATATTTGACGGCTGGCTGCCCCGATGCCGCCGTTCCAGTGACATGCAAGGATGGCCAATGGGAAGAACAGGTATTTTCCAGGAAGCCTCTAGTTGGCGATAGAGGTGTGATCTGAGGTCACCGTTTCCCAGGGACTCTAGTCCATAAACACTCTTGAACTTGGGTTTACTCACAGACTGTATATATGGCTGTCGGGAGCTATTGGAAGGAAGGCAGGTGGTAGAACGTAAGGATGGTCTGTCTAGAGAGCTTAAATTAACTAAATCTAATCTAGATAGTTCGGCTCCCAGACTGTAATCTGCAAGGTAGTAGATGGGAAATATGCAGGGTCTGAGGCAGCTGGAGAGAGGAGGTGGCTCATCAGGTAAGAACGCTTGCTGCACAAACCTGAGGCCCTGAGTTTGAATCTCCAGCAGCACCCCCTTCCCCCACCAAAATGTATGTGGCCATCCACACACCTGTCACCCCAGTGTTGCTAAGAGTGGAGACAGGAGGATTGCTGGGATCTGGTGTAACTCCTCTGCTGACAAATGATGGACGGCAGAGAGCATCTCCGGGGAAGATCCACCCTCCCCAGCTGTCACTCACACAACACAGCTAGGTCAGAACCAGATCAGCCATCCCAGCCAAATGTTTGCGAGTGTATCTGCGCTCCACCAGAACGGGAGCTTCCTCCAGCCCACAGCCAGGCAGGAAGTTGACTGCAGCCCCTTGGATGGGGGGTTCTGGATGGTACTAGTTACTTTTCTCACAGCTGTGACAAAAATACCTGACATAAAATACGACTTAAGGGAGGAAGGGTTTATTCTGACTTCCAGTTTGAGGATGGAGTCCATCATGGTGGGGAGGACGGCTGGTCACGTGGCATCTACAGTCAGGAAGCAGAGAGAGACAAATGCCGGGGCTGAGTTTGCTTCCCCCCCCCCCCCCCCCTTTTCATGTGGTTCTGGTCCCCATCCCATGGGATGGTGCCACCACCCACGGTTAAGGTGGGTCTACCCTCCTCCATGAACATAACTTAGCTATCTCTCACAGACATGACCAGAAGTTTATCTTCTAGATGATTCAAGAGCCTGTCACACAGATGATAACTATTACGAAGCACCACGTGGCCTTCTGCCTCAGACCCCAGAGTCAGAATAAAGCTCGTTGGTAGACACGACCACCTGCTTCAAACCACCCACATCGCCACTTTTTTTTGCAGGGTAGGGGAACATGCTTGAGGTCTTGAGTTCTGCAGACAACACCAGAAGCTGTGGGTGAAACCGAGGTCCGAAGACCTCAGACCCTTGCTGGCGGCCTCCAGGACCCTCCACACCGTCTGTCCCTGTACTCAGCTTACTTCAGACAGGTGTGCTCTGTCACCTAGTTCAATAGGGCACACTGGGGGCGACTGGCCACCCTGAGGACTGTGTCTTCTGTTGACTGTCTGTTTCTGCATGCTGAGGAAGGTCACTGTTAACACGGTACTGAGGAATAAGTGGCTGGAGAGGAAAGATGGAAGAGGAGCTAACGTCCCTAACTAAGCCTGTAGAAGGGAAGCACTTTCCGCTGGAGATCTGGGCAACTGGGTCTTTCAGACTCAAAAGCCATGGATCCTGTGCATCACATACCTATGTATCTCTAGAAGATGTCCTTCCAGCAGATGGGAGTGGATGACTATGACCGCACCAGAGAGCTGTGGCTGACAATAGTAGCATGGGGCACCCCAAGGCCCCCCTCACGTAGGACTTTAATAGGACTTCAGTAGGTTGGCTGGCATGTCATTTAAAGCAATGGTGAGGACTGGGACAATACCTCAGTCCATAAAGTGCTTGCTCCACAAACTCAATGCCCAGCACCCATGTAAACAGATGGGCAAGGTGGTACAAATCTGTAATTCCAGTGCTGAAGAAGTGGAGACAGGAAGGTCCCTGGATCCCTTATTACCTATGTACCAAGGATGATCTTGAACCTATGAGTCTCTTTCTTTCACCTCCTGAATGCTAGGATAATAGCTGGGTACTGCCACACCCAGTTTATGCAGTGTTGGGGAAGGAGTCCAGGATTTCATGTATGCTAGGCAAGCACTTTATCAAGTGAGCCCCATCCATCCATCCATCCATCCATCCATCCATCCATCCATCCATCCTTCCATTCATCTATCATCTATCTATCTTCCTGGAGAAAGGGTTTATTTGAGCTTACAGTTCAAAGTCTAGTCCATCATAGCAGGGAGTGCATGGCAATTACTTTAAAAATGTGATGTAATAACTGCACATCTTTATGAGGACATTACGGTAATTCAACATTAGACATACAGTCTAACAATCAAATCAAACCAGCAAGTAATCCCATCTCTTCAACCATTAATCATTTCTTACATGCTGGAAATCTGGTACTCTTCTAGCAATTGGCATGAGTGTGTATGCATGCGTGTGTGCGTGTGTGTGCGTGTGCGTGTGTGTGTGTGTGTGTGTGTGTGTGTGTGTGTGTGTGTGTGTAGCGGCCATAGGTCAACTTCATGTCAATCTCAACTGCTGTTTTTTTTGTTGTTGTTGTTTTTGTTTTTGTTTTGAGACTGGGTCTCTCCTTGAACCTGGAGCTCTCCAGACTGTCTAGGCTGGCTGGCCAGCAAACTCCAGGGATGTGCCTGTCTCTGCTAACAGGCATGCACTACCACACCCATTTAAAAAAAAAAAAAACATGGGTTCTGGACAACTAATTCAAGTTCTCATGATTATGAGGCAAGAGCCTTACCAACGGGCCATTTCCCTAGTCACTTTGAAATGTGTCTCGGATTCATTTAACCAATAGTGACCCTCCGGTGCTAAATTACGTAAGAACCAGAAGAAATCTCTCTGCTATTTGTCTTGGAGTCTCATGGAACTTCTCTGCCCTACACCATGATTCTTTCATCCCAATTAATCACCTTACACTTCATTTTTATTAAATTAAAAAAAATTATTTTGCCTTTAGTCTGCATGTATGTCTGTGTAACACATGAGTGCATGGCGCCCTTGGAGGCCAGAAGAGGGCATTGGATCCCCTGGAACTGGAGTTAAAGATAATTGTGAGTCCCTGTGTGGGTGCCGGGAACCAAACCCGGGTCCTCTGGGAGAGCAGCCAATGCTCTTATCCACTGAGTCATCTTCCAGCCCACTTCATTAAAACAAACAAACAAACAACAACAGAACAGTGGCCCATGCATGCCCAGGCCACGTGTGGTCAGAGGACAACCCCAGATACCCGTCCTTGCTTCGACCTTGGGACAGTGTCTCTTGTTTGCACCTGCATACACCCGGGAAAATGCAGGACAGTTGGATTGAAGGGAAAGAGAGAAGCTGAGAGGGTTGTGGCTCTGCCAACCGAAGCTATCACAGATACACCCCTCTTCACAGAGGGGTGGCCCCTCCCCCTGGCACTGCACAGCCCTTGGCTGTCCCCAGGCCGACACCTCCTCCTGGTCGGCAGGCTCTTGACACGGCACTGTTGCTGGGGCAGCATGATTTACAACTGCATTTAGCAGAATCAAATCAGAACTGTGAAGACTCCCCTTCTATCTGGCACACATCATCGCGGCTCTAATTATTCACACGTTTTGGCAAGCGGTCTGGTGTTCCCCTACCAAGCTCCTAATCCCAGCAGATCAGTTAAAATAAATGAAAGAGAGAATCAAAAGGCACTTAAAAAATTCAACTGTTCTCCAAATGAGTTTGAACAGGCTCCAGATAACTAGTGGTTGCAGCTGAATGGCATTTAAAACCTAGGATCCCTTCTGCCTGCCCCTACCTCAAGTCCCTTCCCTCACCCCCTGCCTATAAGACCATTATTCCCCTCTATCGAAGGGTAACATTTGAAACCAGGGGCCTGACATGTTTTCAATGAACAGCATTTCAGACTGGGGAAGTCCAATCACTAACACAGGACCCAATCACAGTTCTGCCCCTACCCCCTACTAGGTAATGTGAGCCTGATCCAGGACTGATGGTTATGACTTCCAGAATGTATCTAATAAAGAGCTCCCCAAGTTCAGGAAGTCATTACAGCAAAAATTAAAGCCATGTTCTGAGCTCAGGATCTGACAAGTTTTCAAGATCTGAGAAGTTTTTATATATACACACACACATTCAAAAAGATCTAAAAGGAACAATGCATAGGCCAGCAAGATGGCTGATTGGGTAAAGGTGCTTGCTGCGAAGCCTGATGCCCTGAGTTCAATCCTCAGGTCCCACATGAATGAAAGTGTTGTGTAACAGTTTCCTATGAGACTGAAACATTCCATCCTGCAGGGACGCTCCTTAGGCAGGAAGGCAAACAAACAAACGAATAGCTCAGGAAGTCCCTGAAACCAACCAGATTCACCAGGCACCTCCTTGCCAGAGTAAGTAATAAAAGTAAGTAATAAAAGAGAATCCCTCTCTGAAGGGCAGAGTCAAGCTGCAAAGAAGACTCTCAGAGGGAAGATAAGCTATAAGGAAGAATCTCGAGTCCAAACTAGCCACCTGGAAGAAGCCAGAAACTGCCTAGGAAAGGTTTAGACTGAGACACCTGCAAAGGACACTCTCCAAATCTGTTAAGCTGCCTGCAGGCCATGCAAGGTGCTCCAGATTCCCAGTTTTGTGCTGTCACTCATACTGGGGTGGGCCTTGGTGATGCACCTGTCTTTGAATCTATCTGTTTCTTTAAGTAACCCCTCACCCATATTCCTGTAAGTCACCCCTATAAAACCCATTGGTCCACCAAGTTCAACTCTGGTGGTTTCTGGTGGTTTGGTCTATCATGGGTTCCCAATCCGGGGTGAGTAGACATGTGCTGCATCTCCCCAGGGCAAGTCTTGTCACATGACTGACTAATGCACATTGTCCTCTGACCTCCACGTGTGCCTCAGCACATAACATACAAACATAGACACACGAATACATACAACATCAATAAATGTTTAAAAAACAGAAACAAGAAGTTATTAATACATGAAGCTTCCCGTACTTCTTGACCTTTACTGTGATCTCATCTCCCACAGATCCTCATGGCTTCTTCTCTTGTCTTTATGTCTGTATTCAAATATCACACCTCAACAACACTTTCCCATTCCTTTTCACCCCAGAGCTTTTCTTCAGTTTTATGAGAAAAGGTCTCGTGGATCTCAGGCTGGCCTCCGACTCACTATGTAGCTGAGGATGACTGACCTTGAACTCCTGATTGTCCTGTCTGCACTCTCCCAGAGATGGAATCGTGGCCTGCACTAGCACACCACAGCTGTATTCTGTGTGCCAGACTCTACTCTGTCCCTAAAGAGTAGGGCCTCCCAGACTCGAGTCTCTCAAGCCTGAAGTAGGGAGGACACAAGAGGCCACCTACCAGGATTATCAGAAGGTTCAAATAAAAGAACATGCACTTATTACTTTTCTTGATGGTGTGATAAGACACCTAAAAAAAAAGCCACATGAGCAAGAAAGGGTTGACTGTGGGTCTCAGTTTGAGGGTACTGTCCCTCATGACAGGGTAGGGTTGGTGGAGGACAGGCAGCGGGTCACACTGTATCTAAAGTCAGGAAGCAGAGAGGGATGGATGTTGGTGCTCAGCATGCCTCCTTAGAGTCAATCCAGGGCCCCAGCCAACGGAATGGCGCCGTCTGCATTTATTGTCTGTGTTCTCATCTTTTTTAAAAAAAAATATTTATTTATTTTATGTATATGAGTGACCTGTCTTCATGTACCCCGGAAGAGGGAATCAGATCCCATAACAGATGGTTGTGAGCCACCATGTGGATGCTGGGACTTGAACTCAGGACCTCTGGAAGAGAAGCCAGCGCTCTTAACCACTGAGCCATCTCTCCAGCCCCAGGGTTCTCATCTTGTTAACTCAATCTAGAAATGTCCCTGGAAGGCAAGCCGAGGGGATGGTATCCTAGGTGATTTTAGATCTAACAGCGACAATCAATACTTAACCAGGACAGTGTAGTGAAGGACTTGAAGAAGGGGAAGGCCACCTCCACCTGCAAGACGCTGTGCAGAAGCAAAGCCAGCACTCCAGGGTCCTCGGTTTCCAAATGCAGTGCAAAGACCTGCCCACAGATATGGGCAAGGAGAACTGCGAACAAATGTCCTATTCTCCTGTGTCACAACTCCTTGTTAAAGATGACAGCCTCTCACTGTGTGTGTGTGTGTGTGTGTGTGTGTGTGTGTTGTATATGTTTGAGCATGTTGGGGTGACAGGGAAAAAGAGGGAGAGCACTGTCAACTTCATGCCAAAATACATCCTTTACTCCACCCTCTCTCTGGGAGGCTGGATGAAATCCTTTCTCGACTCTAGAAAGTTCCAGATGACACTCAGGGCTGCTGAGGAGGATTCATGCCGTGGCGAACCCCCAATACACTCCACTTTTAAAAACGTCACTGAGGTTTTCTAACTCGGGTTGTGAGCAAACTACGCCCCAAAGGGAACTTCCCGTCTAATCCCTGGCCGACGCTGGAGGTGAAGGCAGACTTTAAATTGGAGCTGTTTTTCTTTCTTAATGGTTATTCGGAGGAGAGGAGGAGACTTTTAACACTGAGCAGGACTGTTCCTTCTCTCCCAGGTGCCCTGGGAAACTGAGAGACTTTTGTTATGAGGGTGGGCACAAGACCAAGGAAAATATCACCTCCACTTGTCTATTTACATGAAATGGCCCAAGCGTTTCTGCGTTTTTTGAATTTAGGGGTAACAGCCACCCAGCGTAGATGTTGACGGTCCACGCACATGAAATAACACAGTAGAAGCCTCCTTCAAAGATTACTTTTCCTCAGTGTCACCATGGAAACCAGCCAATATAATCTCTCCACACCTCACTCTGGGGGGTAAGGAATAACAGTGACCGGGGAGGGGGGGAATCAAAACATCGAAAATGCTCATAAATTGTGTTACCTGCCAAAACATTTCACAAGAAACATTTTTCCTGGGCTTCGGGCTGCGATGTCAACTTGTGATGTTTACTTTTTGAACTATGTTTGATTTTTCAAAAGTACAAAGGGGGAAAAAAATCAACTTGGGAAGTTCCATGAGGTCCCTGCAAAGCAATAAATCACCCCCAGCCACCTCCAGCCTGTTCTCTTAAGTGAGTTATACAGGAGGCAACCCAGCAAGGGGAAGGGGGGGGTTGAGGCAAATGAAGGAAGCGGGGTGCAGTGGGGCCACGGGATGGGGAGCTAGTTCAAAGAGAAGAGAAGGAAGCAGAGGGACTCAGGTCCAGTCAACTCTCCTTTCCATTCCGAGTTTGGCTCTCCTCGACAACACAGCTGTATTTGGCATTTTCCTCACCATGGGTCACCAACAAACTCTTTATGAAGCTGGGTGTTCGGGTCAATCAACTTGAGGCTCATGATGCTTTTCAAGAATGATAAAAGGAATTTCAAGGTCCCGTTGGAGTCTGATTCATTGAATAATTATCGTAATTTGGATTAAAAAAAAATAGTTAAACCTAGATACTGAAGGGAAGGATCAGATTTCCCGACTTGATTTGTGGTTGAGAACAACCCCTTGGGTAAGAAGGCCAGGCTCGCTGCAATGGGTCAGCTTGGCCATAAAAAGGCCCGTTAATCTTGAGTCTCGAATCCTAGGTCAAAGGGGAAGCCGGGCCTAGCGATGTGGCTTAGTTAGACGTGTTTGCCTAGCCTGGCACACACAAAGCCCTGGGTTCCATCCTTAGTACCACATAAAGCAGCCGTGGTGGTGCACGCCTGTAAAACCAGTACTTGGGAGGTGGAGACAGGAAGATCAGGAGTTCAGGGTCATCCCCGGCGATGTAGTGAGTTCAAGGCTAGGCTGGGCTACATGAGACTCTGTCTCAGAAAACAAAAACCAAGACAACATATAAGGAAACCGATTTCAAATCACGCCACTATTCTCTCTTACTCATGTCTAACTTGTGGAGTCAGTTTTCCCCTTTCACCCTGACACGGTTCTGGTGATCAGGTTGCCAGGTTTGGGTAACACAACTTCTCTATATTCTGTAGCTCTGGCTGTAGACCAGGCTGGCCTCGAACTCTCAGAGATCAACCTGCCTCTGCCTCCTGAGTGCTGGGATTAAAGCCATGTACCATCATGCCTAGCAAAGTGCCTTTATTTTACATCTTAATGGTTTTTTTTTCTGCATATAAATGTAGAACATTTCCTGGTTGGTATTTTGGCAGAGAATACTTCTCCTACCCTATCATTCTGTTTATTTATTTATTTATTAGTTCATTTGCAAAATGTATGTGATTGCCCAGAGTCTTTCCTCTGTTCTAAATATTGTTTACTGTCCCCTCAAAACACCTTTGTAATAACAGAGCCAGCATGTTATCATAAAATTTCAGGTACATACACACACACACACACACACACACACACACACACACACACACACACACACAAATAAAGGTTTTACATTTATGTGCATGTGTGGGTGTGTCTGCATGTGGAGAAATCTGCACATGGATGTAGTGCCTACAGAGGCCAGAAGAGGTCATCAGAACCCGTGGAGATGGAATTACAGGTAGTTGTGGGCCACCTGATGTGGGCTCTGGGAACCAGACTCAGGTGTTCTGGGAGAGCAGCAAGCATGCTTTACCACTGAGCCACATATCCAGCTCCTCACCCCTCTGCCCCCATGTATATATATATATATGAAAAGGATTAGCAGACTTCTCAAGAAAGATGATTTACCAAAGACTGTATGCATGAGATTGAATCGAGGCCATGCCTCAGGCCTTGCTACCTTTCCTCCTTACATCTGTCCTCAGTCCTTAACCAAAGCCACAGTAATACACTTCCCCACCAGCTGTTTGGCAAACAGAATGTATTTTCCATGATGCATTATAGAAATAAGCTTTTTGGTCTAAGAGCATAAAAGAATCCTGAGAACTGGACAGAGCACATCAGAGATAAAATAGTGTTGTAGACTCAGAGAGAATCAATTGAGAAGGTCCCTTAACAGTTCAAGTCCGATTTCACTCTCATGTTAAGCATCTGTCCAGTCATTCACCCGGCTGTTTGGCCCACCAGCCTCCAGCTACTCAATGATACGTGGATTTGCTGACGAGTGCTGCTGTGTGCAGGAACCTATGTGAGATCTGCGGACAGACAGACAAACCATCATCTATTCCCCAAAGAGCTCATGTCTAACCACAAGGCTGTAACCATTTCCCCCTCCTTTTCTGGGTTCACAAGGGCATACCCTTCCCTGGGGGGGGGGAGTAATAAATGTTCTTTCCCTAAGTTTCTGCACTTTTTTGCTGTTGAGTTTTTTGTTTGTTTGTTTTTGTTTTTATTTATTTTTTTTTATTCAGACAGATCTCATGCAGCCCAAACTGGCCTCCAACTCACTATGTGGCTGAGGATGTCTTTGAACTCCCGATCCTGCTGATTCCATTTTCCAAGTGCTGGGATGACAGGCATTCGCTGTCACGCCCACTTTTGAGCCTGTATAAGTTTATATAGAGAACAAGGAGGTGTGCATCTTGATCAGCAATCTCTAAGAATGAATTTCTTTAAAATTATTAAAAAAAAAAAAACTAGCAGGTTCCCAAGGAGAAACCATGAAAAGAAATATAGTATGGGAAAATTAGAGACGGGATAGGGGATGGCAAATAAACATGCATAATGTGGACAAAGATGCAAAAGTTATCATAATTTATTCATTAAACCAGGCACGAGAGAACAGCTCTCAGGAACACCCCACAGAGGCTGAAGCTTGCAGAACATTCCTCTTCGCTGGCAGGGTCTTGAAAGCACAATGTAAGTGGGTCCTAACATGTTCTTCACTGGCTTTACAGTGGATCAGGCCTTTCCTCGAGCCAGGAGGGGGTTTAAGACTTGCTTAGACAGTAGTTTATGGTGCCCCCACCCCTCCTGACAGCCACTGTAGCAGGCGCTGGGCGTCAGCACTTCTGGACTTGTGATCTCTGCTTTGTCTTTAAGTGGTTTCGTAACCTTAAGCAAAGGCTGCGGCTTTCTTGGGCTTTACTATTTAATTCCTTTATTTCTGTAATGCCGGGGATTGAACCTCAAGTCTTATAGACAGGACAGGGTAGCAGTCAACTGTTGAACTACACCCCCAGCCCCTCTCTGGGGGTTTCTTGGTAGTGTTCTACCACTGACCTCGATACCTTTTTACTTTCTAATTTTGAGACTCTTGTCTCACTCTGTAGTCCAGGCAGGCTTTGAACTTGTGATCTTTCCTGGTGCAATAATCTTGAGCAGTTGACAGACCCGGACCAGTGGACCCTTTTTCATTTGCAGAGAAAATATGTCTTCTGACCCATACCTAGCTACAAGGCTTTGGAAGGATTTTATATTCTGGTATTTTATTCATGATTTTTTTTATCTGATTCATGAATAGTATTGTCTTTTAACTTTCTCCCATTATCCTTATTTTTAGAAATTTTTGTTACATTTAGTGTGTATGTGTGTGTGTGTGTAGTGTGTGCATAAGTACATACATTCAGGAACATGTTATAATATGTGTACCCACATACCTCCCTACACACACCACATTGTACACGTGGATGTTGGAAGGCAACTTGGGGAAGTTGTTTCTCTCCTTCTACCCTACGGGATCCAGGAATTGAATTCAGGTTGTCAACTTCTGCCCAATGAACCATCCTTCTGGCCTCAGATGGGGAGTTACTAACTTGAGCAAAGACAAATTATTAATGGCTAAATCACCAAGGGCTGTGACTCCCCTCTCCACAATGGGTCTTTTCGTAGGTCTACTCTAACCTCCAGAGACTGATGGCGTGTCCATGGTATGTCTCCATACACTCTGAGGGGAAAAGCTGGTTTGTCCTGGCAGAATATAGCGCTTCCTCTGCTCACCCCCGTTTTCTCTTCGACACAAGTGCTTCGGAAGGAACTAAACTGGTATTTTCTTGAGTAGTTTTCCTTCGTGGGTACTATATTTTGAGTGTTTCTGGCTCTTTGAAAAAATTATTTTTAAGCTGGGCAGTGGTAGCACAAACCTTTAATCCCAGCACTCAGTAGGCAGAGGCAGGCAGAGCTCTGTGAGTTCGAGGCCAGCCTGGTCTACAGAGCTAGTTCCAGGATAGCCAGAACTACACAGAGAAACCCTGTCTCAAAATATATATATATATACAAATTATTTTTTATATAATTATATAATTATGGGTATGTGTGTGGGTATGTCCATGTCTGAGTATGGAGTGCCCACAGAGGCCAGAAGAGGACACTGGATTCTTTGGAGCTATAGGTGACTGTGAGCTGCCGACATGGGTGCTGGGAACAGAGCACAGGTCCTCTACCAGAGCATTATGGGATGAGTCATCTCGCCAGTCTTCTCTACATCTTACATTTGTTGATTGCTTCCTCTGGTCTCCAAATATCTGGGGGGTGTGTGTGTGTGTGTGTGTGTAGCAGCCCACAGAGGCCACAAAAGGAAATGGAACCCCCTAGAGCTGGAGTTATCAGTGGTGTGAGCTAACAGATGTGAGTGCTGGAAACCAGACCTGGATCCTCTGGAAAAGCATCACTTGACCATAACCACTGTGCCATCTCTCCAGCCCCTGTACTTCTTTTTCCTAGAAAGGGTCTCTCACTGGGACCCGGGACTTGGGAATTCAGTTAGGCAGGCTGGCTAGCCAACGCAAGGGGTTCCCTGTCTCAGCTTCCCTAGCACTGGGATTACCAGTGTGCCACCATGGCCAGCTTGCTCAGATGCCAGCGCTGGGGCTCAAGCTCAGCTCCTCATGCTCATGTCGCCAGTGCTATTAAGGACTGAGCCACTTCTCCAGCCCCCATCTGTGCTTGGTCCACCCCCATCAGGTTCATTCGCAAAGCAGGTGAGGTCAATCATACACTAAGCCAACAGTCATTAAAGCTAGGCCAGCTGGGACCACCCCCCCACACACAAGGAAGTTCATTAGAAACTTCCTCCTGACGGTGGGTGAGAAAAATGCGAACTTTCCCTGTGCACTCCGATGACGTGATGGAAGAAGTGTGCCCTGGAGCAGAGATAGGGTGAGCTTGGGAGTGGGTCACACTGAAGGTCAGCATGGGAAGCACCACAGGGCTTTCCTGAGGTTCAGCTGACTGACTGGTCCAGAGCTTCCTTCTTCCCTGAAGGCTCCTGAGGAAGGAAGTGAGAACCAGGGGACAGGAAGAGTCCTGAGATCCAGGACAGCCCTCAAGGCTGAGGTTAGGCTAGTCCTAGAGGACGGTGATATCTGGAGGGGCTGAGGTTGGCAGGCCCTGGGAGGCTTGGGCTGCATGTTCAAGGGATGTGATGAGACCGAGGCGAGCTGACAGCAAGGTACCCTGGAGGTTTGGGGGAAGGACTGGAGACCCACATCCAAAGGGAAGGAAAGACATGAGGTCAGTCCCAAGCACACTGAGGCTTAAGACAGGTAGCCCAGCCAGGCCTATCGGCAAAGGACCAAATCTCCTTCCTTGGGAGCAGCCAGAGACCTGCCTAGACCAGGCTGACAGGACCCTGGGTGTGACCAACAAGCAGAAGGAAGTACCAGTTTCCAGACACCAAATCCATCTTACACACAGCGTTCTTCAGCATGGACAGCCAGGTGATGCTAGCCCTCCACAGAGCCGTCTGGTTGAGATGCACTGAGGATCAGCTACCATGACCTAGAAATGTTCTTCCACATGTACAATGCCTGACCCAGAGCTGGTGAGGGCTTCCTTTGGCTAGATTGCCA
This sequence comes from Peromyscus aztecus, assembly GCA_902168405.1. Lineage (NCBI taxonomy): Eukaryota > Metazoa > Chordata > Mammalia > Rodentia > Cricetidae > Peromyscus > Peromyscus aztecus. Next base: position 38,539 of record CABHPQ010000835.1, on the reverse strand, counting down.
GCAACTCTGGAGAGAGAGAGGGGGGATTTGTGGCACCTAACTAATGTGCTAATTATTTTTGTTTATGTTTCTTCTGAGACAAGTTCTCACATTGTAGCCCATGCTGGCTTAGCACTCACCATGTAATTCAAGTTGGCCTTGAACTCAGCATGTAGCCAAGGCTAGCTTAGAATTCACTACGTAGGCCATGCTGACCTATAATTCACTGGCTGGCCTGGAGCTTACTGTGTAGCCTTCACTGGCCTAGAACTCACTGTGTAGGCCAGTTTGGTCTAAGACTTACTGTATGGTCCAGGTTGTCTTAGAGCTCACCATGCAGCCCAGGCTGGCTTTAAATTCGCAGCAAATCCCGCCTCAACCTTGCTAAGGCTGGGATTTGCAGAGGTGCAAAACCCTGCCTGGTTATGAGCTCCATTTTGCAGGCAGAAGCTACGGGAGCCATCAGCTGTAAGATGACAGGCCCCAGGTTGGCTTCCCTCTCTGCCCACCAGTACCCCAACTTTCACTTCCCACAGCAGGGCGCTTGGGACTCCTACTCATCCTGTTTGACTGTTAAAGACACGCACACCAAAATGCCTCCTAATTACCACTTTTCAAGGCAGAGGCAGCCATTCCCTTGGATTCCGGCTGCTGTTAGTTTTCCTCACCGATTTATCCTTAGCTACTCTCCTTGAATCTCTGCCTGCCTCCCCTGAGCCCTTTTCTCCCCGCGCCTCACGGCCTGTCAGCACGCCTCCAGCCCCGGGAGAGATGGAAAGCCTTGTAGAGCCCATTGCGCAAACATACATTCCTATTCATTTATCACATTTAGCATGCGTACTTCCACTCTCATCAAAACCGGCCCCAGCTCGCTAACTCATTTCCCTCTCCCAATTACAAATTAGTCCATTAGGCTGTCTGCAGTAGGTCCTCTGCTGCGCCTTGGTAATGGCTTCTGAGATTTCCATCATAATCGTAATGGCTCCCTACGCAGCCATGAGGGCAGATGGAGGCCGCCGGTGGGTAATGAGCTAGCATGCTACCAAAGGGCACAGCCCTGGGCTCATTATTTAGTCTTGGCTGTTTTGTGAAAACAACAAGAAAGGTAAAATGCTGAAGGGAACACTTTAGCATATTAAATTAACACTTCTTGAAAATTCTCTCTGTAAACATGCCATATTTTCCCTTTATGCGCCATCCCCGGTGCTGGAGCATTCTACGGAGGGTTGGCTGAGGGGGGTTGGGGTGATTCGAAAAGGGAGAGAGCTGGGAGAGAAATGAGACAGAAAAAAGAGGGCAAGATGTGTCACTCAGTAAAGCTTCCCGGCATGCTGGAAGAGCCGGCTCCACACAGCTGCTGTCTCCTCGCTGCTTGCACACAGCCTGCTCCTGAAAGCCCCGAGACACCAGCAGCTGACCTCTTCTAATGAGGCCACGTCATTTAGAACTGGTTTAGCGCCAGGTCCGCCACGGAGGCTCTGCAGAGCCGAGACTGCATGCTGTGTGTGTGCGCTGCTGTTTGGGATGCCGGTCTACATTTTAAACTAGGGGAAATACAAAAAAACCCCAGTAAGACAGAATGGACAAGCGCAAAACCAAAACAATCCAGACAGCAACCAAAACCTACCACCACCATCACCACCAACCATAAGATACTACTTACTCTTCAATGCAAGGTGACAACAGGAATACAAACCTGGGCCTAGGACACTAGGTACCATTATTACTCTGCCATCACAGAGTCCCCAGGGAAGGACTATGGCTGATGAGTACAGGGTATCTGCAAGGTCTGACAATTCTCACAAGAGAGGAACTCCCAGCATTGAGGCTGTGGAGACCACGCCCTTAATCCGGATGTCATATTGCAGTGCGTTGACCTCTCAGAAGACCCGCCAAGCACCTTGCTTTGTGGAGGTGATGTTCTGGGGTTGCAATGAGAGAATACATCACCCCACCATGTCTCCGACACACCCTGGCTAAGATTTGCTGAGCAGAGAGACTTCCGATAGAGAAAGGAGTTTTTGATCTGATGTTATCGGCCTTAGAAAATGGCCTATCTTCTATTCTCCCTGACCTGTCACTGAGCCTCAAAAGTTTTTTTTTTTTTTGTCTGTGGTGATCTGTCCTTTCATTTTCATGCAAAGATGATCTCCAAACATGTCTCCCCCCCCACCCCCCCACTACCCGAAGGAAAAGATGGCTTCAGCGACAGGCTAGCATGAACATCCAGGTGCCAGCACCCTCCCTGAACACAAATGAGTAGTAACCAACTGCAAGCCACGCTGAAGGAACAAAGAGGGTCTGGTCATGGGAGCCAATCTAGGCAGATGAGCTCAGGGGTGCTTCTGTTGCCCAAAGAACCACAAGTCAGAACACAGGGAGCTGCCTCTGAGGTCTTCTCTCTCTGATTTCAAGTCACCCTGGGGCCTGGGAGACAGCTCAGTTGAGAGAGTACTTGCCTTGTAAGCATGAGTTTGACCCCCAGCATCCACATTAAAAAAAAAAAAAAGGCCTTGGTAGGAGCTGGAGAGATGGCTAAGCAGTTAAGATGTTGACTGTTCTCACAGAGGACCCAGGGTCAGTTTCCAGCACCCACATCTGGCAGCTCACAACCACCTGTAATTCTTGCTCCTGAGACCAGACGTCTTCTTCCACCAGGATCTGGACACGTGTGGTGCACATAAACTCATGCAGGCACACATACACACAAAATAATAAAAAAATACATAAAAATGTCATGTGTGTAGAGGTAGGAAGGGCTCCCGTGTCCCCACCCCTCGCCGAGGAGCTACTGACAGCCAATAGCTGCTGGTGGAGAGAGTCAGTGTTCTTCCTTTAAGGGTATAGCTCCAGGTAGGGTGACCATGCTCCAGGGCATGGGCCCACACCCACGAGTACAAACTGGACTCGGTGAGTTACTAAAAACAACAAAACACCAAGAGGACATGAAGTTGGAAGAGGGATTTGGGAAGAGTCGAGGGGAGGAACGGCTAATGAATATGATCAAAGTACATTGTATGCATGAACGAAATTCTCCAAGAATTAATTGAAAGCGTTGTGTTTTAAAAGTTGTTAGACACAGTGGCGCATACATGCGCTGGAGAGACGGAGAAAGGGGAATAATATCTGGGGCTCACTGGCCCGCTAGCCGAGCCTACCTGGTCAGTTCCGAGTCAGTGAAAGATCCTATCTCAAAACCTATCTGAGAAATGATACCAGGAGTTGACTTCTGACTTCCATAGGAAAGCTCACACCACATGCATGCATGCAGGATACACACACACACACACACACACACACACACACACACACACACACTCACTCACTCAGCCTGAACTTTCCCTAGCATGCTGGAGGCTGGTCTTATACCCACCATCTCATTCTGGTCTTTAATGGATTATCAGTCTCCTACTACAACACTTCCCTGGGAAGGGCTAGCAGGCTTTTCTCTTTTTCTCTCTTGTTTCCAAAGGACACTGAAGGCCAACCAGAGAGGGGTAACCCTCCCCAGGGACACAGAAGAGGGAAAGACTTGGCTTATCTCAGAGGGAGAAAGCAAGTTAGGTCCCTGATGACCCAGATGAAACTAACCCCACCCCCAAATCCTCACATGGGATTTCCTCTAACCTCAGAAATCTTTCCAAGCAAACCACCCACTCCCGAAGTGGTTGGAGGACCCAGGTGGATGGGAAAAGACGCACCTCCCACAGCAGGAATGGTCTGGGTCTAGAAGAGTTCAGGACTGTGGCCCGCCACAAGGAGAGAACTGTCAACTTTGCTAGGCTATAAAATATGAATTTATGAGCTGTTTTTGTTAAAATTTTCCGATATGGATTTTTTGAAAATGAAAAGGATGGATGGTTGGGAGGCAGCAAGATGTTTAATCAATGTCATAAAATATAACATTCATTGGGCTTCTAAAATGAAATTAATAATCTGTGTAGAAGTATCATTAGGAGATAAGTGACAATTCAGGCTTTGATTTGTAACTTGCAACAAATCTTACTTCTATATAATTTGAGCATTTTTTAGGGATATTCATCTTTATTAAAGTGTAACCTAGACTTTGCTTCCTGGCTTCACTGTCAAGCCTGTTTCCCTCCAGGGCAGACCACCAAATAAGAAAGGATACACGGTCACACACATGCTTTAAATTAACGAAGACAGAAATATCATATTTAAATTAAATTGGGATTTCTCACTTTCAGCTTATCAAGGGAACTTAGCTCTCTTTAATAAATTTTTCTCCTCTCTCTGTGTTGGCTGAGACGCTGGCTTGAGCTGGGCTGTGTCTGAATTGAGGAGGAACCTCAATTTGGAGTGCCAAGCTGAATGTCAGCCTCCTATGCAAATCATAGAGCCATAAAAGAATATTTCAGGGGTTGACGAGATGGCTTGGTAGATAGGGGGATCGGGGTGCAAGCATGGGCAACAGAGTCTGCATCCCAAAATCTATGTTAAAAACTCAGTGTGATGGACTATGAATGCAATAAATCCATGGGTAAAATGAGGAAATACACTGATGAATACAGAATGGAGTAGATAGCCGAAGTCGTCCTCTGCTCTGACTGGGAGCAAATCCACCTGGCAGTTTGATCAGACCAAGGGGTCATGTACAAACGCAAGAATCACCGCCTCCTTGGGGCCCTTTAGCCCAAGATCACGGGTGGAGCAAATACCATTACAGACTATACTAGTAGTCCCCAAGCTGCAAAGATGGAAGATGGAAGGACCCAGGACACGCTAGCCTAGTCTAACTGGCAAGTCCAAGGCCAATGAGAGACCCTCTTTTCAGGGAGGTGGGCGGTATTCCAGAGAAGGGACACTGAAGGATGAACTGGCCTCCACATGCACACACACAGATGTGCACCTGCACCCTTACCAACATGAACACACATGGATAGTAAAGTAAAAGACAGACATCATGACCACCCCAGGCTGAGTTAGATATGATTATCTCTCCACTCACATGTAATACCGCAATTCTGCGACCAAGTAGATGGCTCAGAGGCTAGCTGTGAAATCAGGAAGACCCGAATTCCAAACTCTTGCACCAATGTGAAAGCCAAGAATGGCTGTGCACACCCAAACCCCCAGCATTGGGAGGTGAGCATGGAGACAGCAGATTCCAGGAGCTTGCTGGTCAGTTAGTCTTGCCAAAATGGTTAGCTTCACGATCAAAGAGAGAACCTGTATCAACACCTAAGGCGGGGAGAGTGACTTCTTCCTCTAGCCTCCACATGCACTAGCACAGGACCTACATGTGTGCATATACCATAAACACAACACATAACCCCTCCACACACAAAGAAAAAGTGTCACTCCACACTTACAAACGACACAGGAATGTAGAGCACATGTAAGGTAGGAAGAGGCGGAGTCAATATGGACAGTGCTCATCGCTCTTGTTCACACAGTCCATTAGCGAACTTCGCATCTCCCTGACAGTCCATATGGACGTCGGGGTGGATGGTATTCATAGTCAAGAAGGCTGAGAAAGAATCATCATCATCTTCATCAGATCCCTGCCTCCTTCCCCTCCTCTTTACCCCCTGTACGGTTGGACATCTGAGATCTTAGAGATTCTCGTGTATAATTAGAGTGCAGTACGGAACAATCAACATTGCAGAAATGAAACACACCCAGGGAATGAAGGCCAGGGCCTTGGCCACCCTTGACATAAGGAGAAAGTGATCTGGTGGAAGAGCCGCTGACTACAATAGGCAGGAACTCCCTGGGGGCTCCTTCAGCCATGTGAAACTGCTCCTGTGGGTTCAAGTACACCGGGATGAAGCTCATTTGTATTCATGTTCCTTTTCTCTCCCTCAAATTCCTTCCCCTACCTTGACCTCTTCGATAATTGCCCTTAACTAGACTCTGCTCCCTCCCCTTTCAGACGGTGATGGAGGCTAATCAGACCAGGAAGCCACAAGAGTAATGTGAAGAGGATGGGGTACCCCAGAGGCAGCGGGCTGGGATGAGCAGGGTCTTGTGCAAGATAAATGGCGACAGCAAGTCCCTGTGCCCTTAAGGCTTTGTCCTCCAGTAGTTTTAGGGATGACTGCTTGATGTGACAAACTGAACACTTTTCTCCTAAACCCCGGGAAAAAAAAAATCTCATTACGACCATTTATCTTCGAAGAAATCAAAATGCACCCCATTCCCCACCTCCCATGGAAAGGTTAGGTCTTTTTTTTTTTTTTTTTTTTTTTTTTTTTTGCTCAAGCCTACGGACTTTAACCTCATAAATATTCCCAGCCAAAAGATCTTATTAAGAAGGTATGTCTCCCAGGAGCATAAAACCATCAAGCTGTAAATTTTATTTAATTTCCCATGAGATCTTATGGCCTCATACATATAATTAGAGCGCAGTATAGAGCACTTTTTGTGTTTTGTCAATAAATCACCAGGGAACAATCAACGTTTAAGAGGACAAGCTGTAATGATTTTTCAGACCCCTAAGCAATTGCGCCTCCACGATGGCAAGCCAGTCTTTAACCTCATCTAACTAGGACTGTGGACTGTGGTGTCAGATAGGGCCCCAACACTTAATCCTATTAGATTCCCCAGCCCAGACAATAATGGCACAATACCCAGGGGATGTATTGATTTTGATGTGGCGGTCAAGAGAAGATGAGCCGACCCAGTGACAGTGTTTTTATTAAGTGTTTACAAATTAAATATCTGCAGTTCAGAGACAACTATGAGCGGAGCAGGAAGTGATGTGGGTGAGGGGGGCGGGCAGGCCCTAGCCCGTTTTCAGCATCTCCGGTGATTTGTTTTTGGAAAATGTATTTATTTATTAGGTGCGTCTGAGTGCTCCGGTGCACGTATTGAGGTCAGAGGACAACTTGAGGGAGTGGATTCTCCGCTTCCACCATGTGGGTCCTGAGACTGGAACTCAGGCCATTAGGCTTGGTGGCAAGTGCCCTTACCCACTGAGCCATCCTGCCAGCCCACCTCTGTGTTTTCACGGCCCCCCCCATCACTTCCTTGTGCTCTCTACAGCTGTGTCCTGGAGCATCGCACTTCCACGACCTGGAAGGTCCTCTGCTCTGTCACTGTATTTTTTATTTCCTTGCAGCACGAGGGCTCGAACCCAGGATATTGTGAATGTAAGTCAACCCTTCACCACTGAGCTGTATCTCTAGCATCCTTTCCCCCTATGGCTTTAGTGGCCAGATTTTCCACAAAGCCAGAATGCTATAAAAGAAACTCGATAAAAGTTTTTAAGCTTGCAGTGACCACAAACTCATGGCATGGTGTTAACTCATGTAAGAAAATGCTTGTTAAATGAAAGCCCGGACTTCTGCCTCCCTTGGCTGGGGCTCCAGAAGAGAGAATCCTGATCCTCCGGGGTCTCTTCAGACTGCTCTCTAAGTGAATCCATAACCTGTCTCCTATTTGAGAACTGGCTCCAGAGTTGAATCACACTAACTGCTGTCTTGTGTCTCTCCCTCTTAGAAGCTGTTTTTAAAAACCTGTATGAGGGCGCATGCAGGTCAGAGGACGACGTCTGGTGTTGGTCCTCACGTACCCCCTCACTGGAGGCAGAGTCTCCACTGCTTACCAGAGTATGATGCCAAGCCACCTTGAACTCAGCTTCCAGGGAACTGTGTTCCCACCCCATACATCACACTTTTTAGGAGGGCAGAGATTACAGATAAATGCACGATGGTGTCTGGTTTTCTGCAGATTCTTGGATTCCAACCTCAGAGCATCATGTTTACGAAGCAATCAATTTGCCCACTGGGTTATCTCCTCGGCACCTAAAACGTTTTGAAAAGTCTGGATTCTTAGCGAGGCATTCAGCATTCGCTACTGTCCCCCGAATGTGTCCCTCACTCCACTGTCCCCTGCGATCTCTCCACTGTCCTCCCCAACCTCATCTCAGAGCCACCATATACGTACACGTTCAGCAAGACACCTGCTGTCCTCACACTCCTCTGCGCTATTCCTGTCTGCTCCGTCCAGTTCCCTGTCCCCCGTCTTTGAGGCACCGGCGACCTCCTCCTAACTCTGACCACTCCAAGAGTGATGTCCTCTGGGCTCCTGTGCTCTCAGCATTTTCTGCTACGAGAGATATCATGCTTCCCACTTCCTAGCTCATCCGTGATACTTGCGGAGCTTCTGCGACCTCCGCCCCCCCTTTCCCCTTTCTCCTTCTACACAGGTGCCGGCACAGGGGGACTCACCACAGAATGGGGCTCTGGCTCAACTGTCTCACTGTAGCACTGATACGTGTGCCTTGGGGGTGAGAAGTGTCTTGTGTGTCTGGTTTAGAGAGAGACCGTTGTCTGGTGATTTTTTTTCTCCCCTCAAGAGGATGCCATCTTGGATTTGGACCCAGTAGCCACGGCAACTAGAGCAGTAACAGCACATGGTAGCCAGATCTATGGTACCAGGAATGGGGCTCTTAACACCTCCTATAGAAGATGGAAGAAATGATGGTCAGGAGACCCTCAGCTATTGTTCCTCCATCTTCCCACGGCTGCAAGTGATCTTGGGAGTTGCAAGAGACTATGAGAAGTGGAAATTCAAACTGGGACTCGATGATGCAGCTTCCAGATGCCCTCATCCATGCTGAGGCGGCACTAGGGTATAAGACAATGGCTTTAGGGTTACCTGTGTGCCTATAAGTAAACCTCTTGCCATTCTCTGTAAGCAAGACCCAAAACCTCAATGGTCTCAATGACTTTGGTGAAATTGTACTTTGGACTATCATTACTGCCTATCTGGAATAAATAGGTATTTTTGCAAATTCAAGGAAAAGTTAATGCAGCAAGGTCTTAGGAAGTCCAGGTTGACCTTGAATTCTCTATGCAGTGGAAGACCTTCAACTTATTCTTATCTTGGGATTGCAGAGGGCTACTTGGCCCCACTGGAAATCAACTTCATCTTGTCCCTCTGGTTTCCCAAATTGTTCAGAGGTGCTAAGGAAAGTAGGAGGAAGACAAGATGGCTCCTCTTCTGGATAGGTTCATGGACTCCTTGATCTGACATGATAGTAGGAGATTGATCAAGAATAGGTGTCCTGAGAATCTGCTCTGTCCTGTGACTTGGTGACTGTAAAGATGGAATGCTAGAATCCAGTGCTGCTCAGGCCACAGCACAGGCAGCAGTCAGTCCCCTGTCACAGACAGGACAGACACCCCACAGAGAGAGGAGGAGCTACTCGATAAGGGAGGTGCCACGATCGATCTCCCATCTGGAAGGGAACGGACATCAATGTGGTATTGGTGGCCAAGGACCCTACGCTCCACCCCCTTCCCAGCCTTTGGCACGGAAATCAGAGAGCCTGGATACAGGCTTACGCTATGAAATCTCGCCCATCCTTAGAAATGCGTAAGAAAGGAAGACCCACTTCTGCCATGGGAACTCTGATTCATCTCTTCAGAACTCCCATCATGCTGTTTGTCTCTGGCGCTGGGGACTGAACTCTCCTTGGAGCCTCGACCATGCTGTCATCAGACTGTCTGTCTGTCTGTCTGTGGTATTAATAAACTCTCAGTGTCCTTCTTAAAACCCCACATGTTTTTAAACCTTCTAATGATCTACCAAAACAACTTCTGAGGACATATCTGCCATGGCAAAGGCACATACCTTATCATTTTTCTCATCTTCTGACCTCTTTCTGATTCATTTATAAATGACCTTTAGCATGGTCCAATCACTAAGCTGCATACACAGACATCAGTATGTCACTGAGCCCAACCTTGCTTATATTCCTGATTCAAAGTTGTTCTACATATGTGTTTATACACATACACACACACACGCACACACGCACACATGTTCAACTTATGTTTCCTTGATCTCAACTGAGAGAAATATATTCCAGAGGTGACATGGGGGATAAAGACAACCATAGCAGGAAATCTCTCAAGGGAATCTTGCCTGTTGCCTTTTGTCTAATAATCCAATATACTTCTCAAGTGTTCCCAGGCAGTCAGAATATTGGGCCTCATATATCAGATTTTGTACTTATTTACTGGCACTGGGGATAAACCCAGGGCTTTGCACACATTGGGCATTGTACCACTGAGCCATGCCTCTAGTCTCTCACTGGGGGATTCTAGGTAAGTGTTCTACTCACATTCCTAGGCACTCACTAGAAGAGCTCTAGACAGGCACTTTACCCTAAACTCCCCCACAGGGGGATTCTAGGCAGGTGCTCTACCACTGAGTTACACTCCAACCCCTCACTGGGGGATTCTAGGCAGGGGCTCTACCACTGAGCCACACCCCAGCCCCTCACTGAGGGATTCTAGGCAGGTGTTCTACCACTGAGCCACACCCCCAGCCCCTCACTGGGGGATTCTAGGCAGGTGCTCTACCACTGAGTCACACCCCAGCCTCTCACTGGGGGATTCTAGGCAGGGGTTCTACCACTGAGCCACACCCCCAGCCCCTCACTGGGGATTCTAAGCCATTTTATTATAATTAAGTTATACCCTAGCTTGGCAATCTGCCTTTTGTCTTTCTTTTTTCCCCCTCATTCTTTCTCTTCCTCTCCCCCTCCCCACTCCTTTTAAGAACAGCCAGCGCTTAGAATGGTGTCTGGCATAAGGAAGTCCTCAGAAATGTAAACTATTAACTCTATGGCTGTAAATGTCAGTTTTATCCTGTGCTTGGTAGTCCAGGCTTGTATCCCTTGGTCTCTTCAGACTCTGCCTTTCTCACGGTGCTAAAATACAGATTTCGAGTTAGATTACCAGTGTGAGGGGACCACCAAAGTCACCTAAAACCCATCTCTTGTTTTGTAGATTGAGCTTTTATTCCATGTCTGACACAGATGGGGGAGGGGAAAGAGAGAGACAGAGAGACAGAGACAGACAGAGAGAGAGTCAGTCTATGTTCAGAAGGCATAAAGTGTTTGGAGACCAATGCCCCAGACCCAATCTCTCAGTTTTTCTCAAGGACTAAAGGTTCAAAGAGTTTTCAACCAAAGTGGCTCCTGCTGGTGAGCTCAAGGTCAGCCTCCAGGAGGGACCTTTGCCAATCTCTGCTCTCCCCGCTGGGGTGTTCAGGCTGCCAGGGACGGGCAGGACTTGTCACTTAGACTGGTGCCCTTCTGGGAGAAACAGCAGCTGCAGGAAGCTTCTTGCCTCCGAGTTGAACTCTGAAGGGTCATGGGCAGGTGCTAGGCTCCAGAATCTGGCTTCTGTAAAACACACAGCTGCAAACGGCCTCTTCCTGATCTTACGGCATGGTAATTTATAACGCCCTCCCTGGGAGTTTTTATGGCCATGTATTAATGTTCATTTAGGAAAGGAATAGAAAAGGGCATTGTCAAGATTATTTTTTTTTAAATTAAAAAAAAAGTCTTCACTCAGGTTAACAGTGATATCTTAGTATGGAAATTCACACTGATGTACCATAAAAACTGTTCCAAGGTACTACTTTTCCATCATCTGTATATGATCTCTTCTGCACTTAACTATCAAGATTAAGAAAGGGAGAGTAGACTGAGTAATTACATCTCCCCTTCATTTGCACCGTCATCCAGTAAGGATTAATCAAGTATTTATAGTGTGGCCAGGGCTGTGGTGAGGGTCTGGTGACAGTTTTCACTTTAAAGAATTTCAAAGTTTATAAATTCATGTAAGCGGAAAAACTAAAAGTCACAATTCCCTGTGTACCCGTGCCAATGTGGATCAAGCAAGCTCATCTGTGTCGCCTTCATTTTCAACTCTTTGATACGGAACTTTTTTGCTAATTAAAGGAAAAATGGAGAGGGGTGGTTCCATGAGATGTTCAGTGGGTAAGTGTGAGCCACCACGCCTGAGGACCTGGGTTCTAGCCCTAAGACCACACAATGGAAGAAGAGAACTGACCCCTGAAAGTTGTTCTCCAACCTCACACGCACATGGTGGCATGCAGACCTCCATACACACACACACAACATAATAAATGAATAAAATGTTAAAAAAAAAAAAAGCTGAAGATGTAGCTCAGTTAATGAGTGCTCACCCAGCATGCCCTAGGCAAGTTCCATTTCCAGCAAAAATAAAATGTTTGTGATAACTCATGTCTGCCATCACAGCACTCTGGACACAGAGGCAGGAAGATCAGAAGTTCAAGGCCATCCTCAGCTATATAGTGAGTCTGAGACAAGCCTGGGGTATGGAAGACCCTGTGTCTCAATAAAAGTAAAACGAAGCAGAATAAAAAGGTTACATCTGGGGATAAGAATATTTAAAGATAATTACATATACGTGAAAACCCAGTCACAAAGCACAATGGGCAATGGGTAGTGCGGCCCTTCCTTCTATGCTTCCGGATGAGACAAAGGGCGCCTGGGAGCCCTGGAGGAAATCACAGCCTCAGAGGGGAAGGGAGGAGGCGAGACCCAGCGACACCACTCTACCTGCACATCAAGGGAAGGCAAGAATAAATGGGGGGTGAGAGCAGCAGTCAGTGTAATGCAGGTGAAAGGAGGGGGGCGCCTGGAGATAGCGGCGGCGGCGTGCAGCAAAGGCGGGGAGTCACTGGCCATTCATTATTGATGGATGACTTCCCATCCCCAGAACATCTGATGTTCTCCTCAATAGGAAACGCGTCTGTCAGGGCAGGCAGCGGAGTGGGAGGGCTCCGTGTCCAGACAGCGGGCCCGCTAGTAGGATGTCAGAATGAAGACTCTATTAGAGGCGCGCACACACGGAAATTCAGCAGCAGGTGCTTCTGGGTGATGGGATTACCAGACACCTTTATTTTCTTCTCTGTACTTATCTTGATGTTTCTGATATGGAACATGACTTACTTTTATAACAGAAAAGCAATACTTGTTATTTTTTTTTTAAAAAAAAAAAGGTAACCACTGGGACACAAAAATGATGAAATAAAATAAATTGGGGGCTGGTGAGATGGATCCGTGGGTTATCCAACGGACTGTTTGCCTTGAAGACATGAGATCCTAAGTTTGATAACCCCAGACCTACATGCTAAAAAGGCCAGGGGTGGTGGTCCACGCTCGCAATCTCCATACTGGGGAGGCAGAGGCTGGTTTTGCTGGGATTTGCTGCCTAGCCAGCCTAAGCTATTTCACTGAGCTCCAGGCCAGTGAGAGACCCTCTTTCTAAAACTAAGATGGACAGAATACAAGGAACCATACTTAAAGTTGTCCTCTGGGCTCAACACACACACACACACACACACACACACACACACACACACAAAGGCAAAATAAAATTAAAATTGGGGACTCCCAGTACACCTCAGGTGATGAGGCCTGACATCCCATCATCTGACAGTTGCAGAACTCCCCCAAGCCTGTTAATGATCTGAGATTTGATCTATATTCTTACCCAGTTTGCACAAATCTATAAATAAGCTCATCTCGGGGTTAGTGCTATTATAAATTAATTATGGAAATGTCAAGTGAGTCAGGTATGTGCTCTGAAGTAACAGGAGGGTAGTGACCTACCAAGCACAGAGCGCAGCTTAGGACGACCTCTGTGCAGACCTCACAGATTCTGGCCCGGTTCCAGAGAGTTTAACCTTCAGGAAGACAGCGCTCCAAGTCAGTTTCCTCCAAGTTCATAGAGAGGGGCTGGAAAAGTGACTTCTACAGTGTTGTAGAGCATGGTTCCTCAAGCAGAAAAGCCACTATTTTCATTTGATCACTTAGGTCCACTTGCAAGAGACCATCAGGATTCGACTGGTGGGCTGTTCATCATCCCTTATAGAAGGAGAGTGTGGAGGGAGTCATTGCACGTGACCTTGGGGTGTCTAGACCACAGAAGTGCTATGGGCTAGGGAAGGTTAGCTGAAGAAGCTCCACCTATGGAGCTGTGGGAAAGCCATCACCCATATTGGAGGTCGGCTCTCCAGTGTGGCTGCTTTGGGGTCACCCGTGTTCCTGCCAGTAACTCCTCACCCATGTTCTACAAATAAGGCCGGTGTGAACTTTGGTGGAACCAAGTTTGCTGTTGAGACTTTTTGAGAAGAGGGTAGAGACTGTTTGTGTCTCCACAGGGAAGAAATTCTTGCAATACATAGACACCTCTTCCAAATAGTTCTGTATCCTCTTTGAGGGACCTGTTGTGTCTATTCCCTCATTGGGGACAGAGTGGGCCTATCTTTGTGTCAGTGAGGAGATCCCTGACCATGGGATGATAACAAATACATTTAGGGTGGGTTTTCCACCTCAACTGGACCAATGCTGGTTATGTGACTGCTACTCACTGATCCCACAGGAAACAAAGAGGTGATTTACCCAAAAGGAGTGTTTCCTACAAACACATGATTACTACTTTTGTGAGACCCAGAACTAGGTCAGATACCCTCTCAAGAGTGGGAGAGGGTCAAATAAACCGTGCACCTAGACAGCAATGCCCACGTGACAAAACAGCTGGATTTTACCCAAAGTAGCATATTTCAGAGGAGTCACAGGAAACCAAGAAAAAACTGGGCCTCCCTGGAAAGGGAGAGATGATCTCAACTTAAAAGTGTTCCCCTGTGGATACAGTCCTGGGGTCTTAGCTTTGGCTTAAGGAAGGATGTTGCTGTCATAGACCAGAACAGCCAACCCCAGCGGAGCTCTGCCAGGCCCCAGGCTTTTTCAAAATTGACAGTTCATGTTGGGCATCAACTCGACAGGATCCCGAATCCCAGAGCAGACACACTTCAGGGCATGGACGTTGTGAGGGGGTTTCTCCAATGGGCTGAGGTAAGAGGGCACTCCTTGACTGTGGGAGGCACCACCCCACAGGTTGGGGATCTGGACTGTATACAAAGGAGCAAGTGGGCTGTGCTTCCTGGCGACAGACGCAGTGTGTGCCTACTGACCGCACACTCCTGCTGCCAGGCTGCCCCCCCCCCCCCCCCCCCCCCCCCCCTGCGGGGCCCCCCCCCCCCCCCGGCCCCCCCCCCCCCCCCCCCCCCCGTCATGATGGGCTGTGCCCTCCAACTGTGCACCACAACAGCCCTGCCTTCCTGAAGGTGCTTCCTGCCAGGCATGATGCCACCACGGTGGGGGGGGGGGCAACTAACATACTACAATCAAATGTCATCTCGACCTTTGGGGATGGGCACCGTCTGGCGTCCTCTACAGTGAGGATACAGGCTCGAGGGAGGGAGGGAGGCAGGCCTCAGGGTGGTAAAAATCGGGATCTGATTCTGGTTTGTGACTGTCAGATGAGCTCACGGCTTCTGTAACACAGGTGGGTAGACGGCCCTGTGAATGTCCTGGAAGTTTATGTCGTCTGTGGACAACAGTCCACCCGGTACATCTCCCACCCAAACCTACATGGAACTCCAAGCTGTTATAAACACACTACCAGCATGTGGTACCTGGAGTTTACATCTGTGTGGGATATATGTCTCTGGATAACGCCTCGACGGTGGAAACATCAAACTGCCCTCCCTGCCGAAGATTGTATCCAACGTCGTTTAGCGGCAATAAGGCATAGGTAATCTTCCTAAATGTTCAGGGGCTGGAGGTAGGCAGGGTGTAGGGGTAATGAGAGGGAAGAGAGGAGAAAGGCTGTGAGCCACTGGGACCCAGTGTGAACCTCATCTTTGGGCACACATCAGGCTTTCCCACGTCTACCCTCTATACTCATTACCTTGGACAATTCATCTCTCTCTGAAGAAAAGAAAACCAAGGGAAAAAAAGGGGGGGGTCTGGGAGGATATCTCGGGGGTGAGAGTGCCAACTGTATGAGTCTGAGGACCTGTGTTCGAATCTCCAGCACTCATGTGAGAAGCCAGGCACTGTGGGAGTGGAGATGAGGACCTCTGGGACTGGTTGATCGCCAGCCTAAACCCTAGTTCAGTGAGAGACCCCAGCTCGAGGGAATTAGGCAGAGAGTTGTATAACGGGATACTAGACATCCTCCTTTGGTCTCCACATACATGCATGGATGTACAGACAGGCACACATGTGTCTGCATAACACACACACACACACACACACACACAGACACACACACACACGAAAAGGAATGCTCAGTGTTACACACAGACTTTGTAGAATTATGACGGAGATACTAAAGCTCATGGAAACACCCAAGCAAGGTCACCTGTGCTTATCCCAGTAGGAGACATATGCTACATGGGAGTGGGTTAGGAGTTGACTCTTCCTGTGGCTCTGTCTTATTCTCATCTAGACAATCAATTCCTTGAGGGTAGCATGTCTCATTTATCCTGCTTGCTCCCCCAGGAGGTGGCTCAATCACTGTAGTTTATTAACTGATAGCTTATTTCTCTTCAAATTACTGTGTTATAATTGAGCACCTCTATATGAGGAGGCACTCTGGGGAAATTTTTAAAAATTTATGAAACCAAATTCTGCGTAGGAAATCACCACGGCCACTTTGGTCTTTATTAATTTTTTTTTTGGTGGGGGGTGGGTTTTGAGACAGGGTTTCTCTCTGTAGCTTTGGAGCCTGTCCTGGATCTTGCTCTGTAGACCAGGCTGGCCTCGAACTCACAGAGATCCGCCTGCCTCTGCCTCCAGAGTGCTGGGATTAAAGGCGTGTGCCTCTACCGCCCTGCTGGTCTTTATTAATTTTTTAAGAAGTGGGGAGGGTCATGTGCATATGAGTGCCATGTCTGTGGAGGCCAGAAGAGGGTTTGGATCCCCAGGAGCTGGAGTTACTGTTGTTGTGTGCTGGGAACCGAATCTGGGTCCTCTGCAAGAGAAGCGGCACTCTTAACCACTGAGCTGCCTAACCAGTTCCTGCTTAGGTGTCTGAATGCAACCAGGAATGGTAGAGCTGAAAGCAGACGGCAGAAATGAAGCCCAGAAGCAGGGCTGGTGAAGTGGCACAGCAGTTACGGTTGCTTGCTCCAAAGCCTGATGACATGAGCTTGATCCCTGGATCCCACATAGTGGAAGGAAAGAACCGATTCATGCAAGTTGTCCTCTGATCTACTTGTAGATGGTGGCATGTGCACACATGCGACCACACACACACACACACACACACACACACACACACTATGGAATATTGGTTTACACTGTGTGAAGATGTCACTGTGATTCGTTTTGAATGGCCAATAGCTAAGCAGGAGAGAATAGGCGGGACTTCCGGGAAGAGAGAGGAACTCTGGATGAATCTAGGCACAAGGCAGCCGCCAGCAAGACTCTGAAGAAGTTGGACATATGGTACAGAGGAGAAGTAATCAAGCCGCACGGCAGAACGAAGATTAACAGAAACAGGTTCATTTATGTTATAAGAGGTAGTTGGGAAAAAGCCTACACTAAGGCCAAGCTTTCATAATTAATAATAAGTCTCTGCATCATTATTTGTGAGCTGGTGGCCCAAAGGAAAGTCTGGCTACACACACACACACACACACACACACACACACACACAGAGTAATTTTTTTTTTTAAGATCAACAATTTTGGGGAGGTTGAGGTAGGTGTGTTGCAAACAATATGACTTAGTGGGGACAAAGATGGCTCCAGGGTGGGCAAGGTTTCACTACAGAAGAACTACAGGGCATAGGAAAATGGCTCTGTGAATAAAGTACCAGGCATAGGGACCTGAGTTTGATCCCCTAGAACCCACATAAAAAAGGCCAGTGTGCTGTAATCCCAGCATTGGGGAAGCACAGACGGGGGATCTTCGGACTGCCAGCCAGTCTAGCGTGTTCTTACATGTTTGGGGAGCCTAAGGTCAGGGGGAAAACATAACAGAAGGCTGTAACACCACACTGGTGATAAAGGTCTCCGAGTGGCCAGGCAACCTGACGCTGACTATCCCTAAACACAATACACGAGAAGAGTGGAAAGGACTTAATGTCCCGGTGGGCAGTGACACTTACAGACTCCTGTTCTCAGTTACAAGACCAGTACTAGGAAGGCATTCAAAACTCAAGATCCGGAGAAATGAGATGGTTCAGTGGGTAAAGCGCTGGCTATTCAGGTGGGAGGACACAAGTTCAGATGCCCAGAATCCCCAGAAAAGCTGGGTGCACAGCATGAACATCTGTAACCCCAGGGCTCTGATGAAGAGGTGGGAGGTGGAGACAAGTGGGGTCCCCCGAAGCTTGCGGGACAGCAATCCTGGTTTAGGCCGTGGCCAAGGCGGAAGGCGAGGACACGTACACAGGTCATACACACATACCCACGTAACATACCCTCCCCTCAAAGCCAAGCTCTGGAGACATACGCATTTAGCTCCAATTGTGAACTAGGATGTCTTAGGAGACGCCGAGGACCATGATGACGCCAAGACAAAGAAAAGAGGGGACTTCTCCTGCGGACCCCACATCTGGCTATGCAAGCATCCAGCGCTGGCGGAGCCTCTGTGGAAGCTGGGCTCAGGAACCGGAGGACGGAGGCACAGGGAGCAGGTGGGGGAGGTGGCCCTGGGGGGACCTGGGGCGAGAACGTGTGAACTTTATCCTGTGAGTCAGATTACCTAATTACACGGTGCCCTCTGTGAGAACTCTGGGGCTCACAGCCCTTAGGTGATCCTTATTTAAGTGTTCTGGTCCCATTCTCTAGTGTGCTACTTGTAATTAGAGGAGCTTTGGCTGTCAGAGTGCAAAGGGGGTTGGTGTGTTTCCCTGAAGTCAATTTGCTTTATGGTAGGTGATTCCCTCAGGGATGGCTGTGGCCAAGGTGAACCTACAGGCAAGAGTTTGGGCTGTAAAGTTGAGCAGGTTTTTTTTTTTTTTTTTTTTTTCCCCCCCACATGGGATAGCTGTCTGCTCTGCCATGCTCGGAGAGTAGGAACGACAATGAAGATTTAAGACAGGATCTCATGTAGCTCAGGCTGCCCCCCAACTCCCTATGTCTCTAAGGATTACTTTTAATTTCTGATCCACCATCCCCCACTTCCTAAGTGATGGGATCTCAGGTGTGTGATACCACACACGATTTATGAAGTGCTGGGGATGGAACCCAGGGCCTCATGTATGCTGGGCAAGCACTCTGCCAGTTGAGCTACATTCTCAGTCCCTCAGGTGTGATTTTGTTTATTTATTTATTTATTTTTGGTTTTTCGAGACAGGGTTTCTCTGTATAGCTTTGTAGACCAAGCTGGCATTGAACTCACAGAGATCCGCCTGGCTCTGCCTCCCGAGTGCTGGGATGAAAGGTATGCGCCACCACTGCCCAGCTGTGATTTTTTTTTTTCATCAATTGCAGGATCTGATAAGCATGATGGGTAATCTTTATTGTTAACTTGCCTGGATGAAGAATCACCAGGAAGTACTATGGATCTGTGAGGGATTTTCTAGATAAAGTTGATTAAAGTGGGGGGCACTATCCTGTGGGTGGTGGTCCTGGAGTAACTAACCCGGAGAAAGCCATCTGGTTGAGCGCCAGCCTTCCTCTCCTGACTGCAGATGTAATGTGACCAGCCGTGTCATACCTCTGCTGCCATGCCTACCCCGCCGTGATGGATTAGACTCTTGAACTGCGAGCCAAAGTCAACTCATTCTGTACATGGCTTCTGTCAACTATTTTGTCCAGCAAAGAGGAAAGGAACTAAGAGACACTTTGATTCATACAACTGGAGCCAGCCCCTTAGCCACAGGGTAGCTGAAGGTTTAGCATTGGGCATTACTGGGCATGTTTTATGTTCTGATTTCTACAACAATGAGATGATAATTGAAATGCCTCACTCGGGGGTGGGGGCTCCATCTTGGGGAAACAGCACTACACTCTAGGTACTAGGAATTCTCGAGGTTCTACTGAGTCAAGGCTGACCCACCCGGTGTGTGTGGCTCTCTTCTCAGGGAAGACATTCAAAAATCAAATCTGTAGGACAGGATACAGGGACTCTGGACCTGTAACATAACACCGGATTCACATAATTTCATTAAAATAAGAACAAAATATCACCTCATCAGGATCACCCCCGAGTCTCTTAAAAATCTCCAACTGTTGGGGCTGGAGAGATGGTTCAGTTGTGAAGAGTGTGACTGCTCTTGCAGAGGACCTGGGTTGAGTTCCCAGCACCCATGTCAGGCTTCTCACTACCAGCTCTAGGGCATCTGATGTCCCCTCCTGGCCTCCGAAGGTACCCACAGAGTACAGGCATACGGCTGGGTAGTAGTGGTGGTAGTGGCGGCGGCGTACGCCTTTAATCCCAGCACCCAGGAGGCAGAGTCAGGCGGATCTCTGTGAGTTCGAGGCCAGCCTGGTCTTCAGAGTGAAATCCAGGACAGGCACCAAAACTACACAGAGGAACCCTGTCTCAAAAAAAAAAAAAAAAAAGAGAGAGAGAGAGAGAGTATATGCATACCCACATGCATACACATAATAAAAAATAAAAAACAAAACCCGGAGTCATGCAGAAATGAGAACAAAGATGGACTCTACAGAAATGGATCAAGTCAGTCTTTCACAGTGACCCGGAGAGGAACAGGGCCCATAAACACAGAGAGATTTGCTAACCATGTGAGGCTGTAGCTAGGCCATTACGGTTATTTAAAACAGGCTTACGTTTGACTCTGGTTACACACTGAAACTCATATAACTTTTGAAAGTGTTGGGCTACTCTTATAAAGCTGGAGTGCATGTGTGGAGCATGTTTTAAGGGCTTGCAAGATATTGAGTGTTTCACACAAGCTGTGAAGGACGCCTGGCTTGCCCCCCTCCCCCTCCCTTCCTATCTCCTCGCTCCGTGAGCATCAAATGTTATTCGGAGCTAATGAAAAACAGAAGTGTAGGGCCTGAATAACCAGGCTGTCTAACTACATTCAGGAGAAATGAAAAGTTCAGACTCCGATTGGAAAGAGCCAACGTAACCGCTACGGAGCCTCGGGAAGGATATCCATCTTGTAAGCCACGGAGTTTATTGATGAAGCCCCCTGATCCCCTGTCCAGTGCTACCGCTCTGCTGATAGAGACTTAATTTCTCTCTACCCAGATCCGTAAAGATGGTGTCCAACCAGAGGGCTTAGAAGACTAACATGAAAGGCGAATCTGAGGCACTTTTGGAGACATCTGATGCAATCAGAGGTGACAGACTGATCCGAACAGTAGCTGGCCAGACCTGAGAAACTCATTTTTCCCCCTCCAAATCGGCCTGTTTCTACTTACAGATACACTGCCCTGAAAATGCATGCCAGTGTGTTGAAATGTTGATTACAGATGGTGACATTCCTAAAGCCACTTAAACAAAGCCTTCCTCCCCACAATTCCTGCCTTCTTGTCCCCATTAGCTGGTACACGACTAATGGCTGGTGATTATTTTAAATAACGTCTCAGTACTCTACACATAAAATATAATACCCAGGGCTGAGTTACGCTAGTCAGTGAATACCCCCTGAGTCCTCCACGTTCACCAGATGCCCCAACAATGGGAGACCTTCCTGGCAGGCTCCTCTCATGCCCTTCCTACACTGCAGTGACCTGAAAAAACTAAGCACTCAGGCATGGTGGTACATGCCTGTAACCCCAGAAGTTTGGGGGTAGAGGATGAAGGAGGATTCAGGATTTCAAGGCTAGTCCTGACTACATAGTGAATTAAAAGCCACACTGGGCACCATGGGACCCCATTCCATGAAACCAAAAATATGACTAGGAAAGGGCAGAAAAGAAGGAGCAGAGTTCATGAGGAGGAGGGAGGGAGGAAACACCAAGCCAAACTACCACCCTCTCCAGCTGATGCATACCTAGGTATGACCAGGAGTTGTAGCACAGCGCTTCTCAACCTTCCTAATGCTGCAACCCTTTCATACAGTTCCTTAAGTTGTGGTGGGTGACCCCTCAACATAAAATCAGTCTTGTTGCTACTTCAGTAACTGCAATTCTGATACTGTCGTGAATATTTTGGGAGACAGGGTTGACACCGGGATCGCGACCCAGAGGTTGAGAACCACTTCTCTAGATTCCCAACCACCGTGTCCATTAGTCAGCTCTGCAGAACGAGAGAGTGTAACGGGGGACGCTGACAGCTGTGGCTCAAGAGCCCAGAACCATCCCCGGGAAAGCGTACTGAGGTGACAATTGAATTTTGTTTTCTTTGGCCTTAGGTTTACCGGGAGCCATTCTGAATGCCTGACACCTACGAGGAGGAGAGGGCTGAGGGTAAGACCCACTTCTTATTCATTTTTGTTTGTTACACATATGTGTATGCAGGGGTGTGTACATATACGTGTGTGTGTGCAGGCCAGAGGTAGACTTAAGGTATTTTCTTCCATCACTCTCCCCTATTTTTATGTGAGAGGGTCTCTCCCTGAACCTCCAAGGATTTGGCTACCCTGGCTGGCCAATGAGCTCCAGGGATCTTCCTGTGTCTGCCTTCCCAGAACTGGGGTTACGGACATACAATAGCACATTTAGCTTTTCACCGGGTGCTGGGCATCCAAACTCAGGTCCTCATGCTCACATGGGAAGTCATCTCCCTGGCCCTAAGGTTTGATTTTGCTAGAATAGAGACCCTCGGGTTCTGGCCCTGGTGAGTACCTGCCAGATGCTTTGTCAAAGGCAAGCAGGTTCCTGTCCTCTTTTCCTTCAGTTTCTGCCATTCTGGACACTCTCTTCCATCATCCCAGTCCTCCTCAAGCACACCACCACACAGACTGCTACACAGGAATTCTGCAGTATATTCTGGAATGTTCTTCTCATACACCCAACCTCTTCGTATGCACACGCACACACATATACACACACACACACACACACACTCACATACACACACACACACACACACACACACACACACACACACACACACACACCCCTTCAGCTGGGGCATGAATGCACCTTCTCACATCACCAATGATGTGGCCTTGACTGCCACATCATTCCCACTCGATATTCCTCCCTGCTAGTTTACTTTTTAATCTCTAAAACACATCTGCAGACAATATCATTAGTCAAGTACTTTGGTATTTCTATGCATGTCTCCTGACCCTTGGCTCTGCAAAGGCAGAGAAATGATGACATATCCAGTTCCTGTAATACTGCCTGACACTGGGTGGGCAGGTGAAACATATTCATTATTACCATTTTCTTATTATTGTAATTTAGAAACTGAGTCTCATGTAGTCCATGTGGCTCTGAATATGCTAAGGAGCCAGTGATGACCTTGAAATCCCGGTCCTGCAGACTCCACCTCCTGAGTGCTGGGATGACAGACATGTATCTGGTTTAGACATTTATTTTTTTATAGATGAATAGAAGGCTGGGAGACGGCTTGGCAGATAAACTGCTTGCCCATGGCATATAAAGATGAAGACCCACGCTTGGATCCCCAGCACTCCCTGTAAAAAGCAGGGTGTGGTGACACACACCTATAATCCTAGCTCTAGGGAGGTACAGACAGGAGGATCCTTGGGACTCACTGGGGAACCATTCTTGCCAAATTGATGAGCTCAGGTTTAGTGAGACCTTATATCAAAACAGTAAAGGTGAAGGGGGATAGAGAAAAGACCCAACATCACCTTCTGGCCTTCATATGCACATGAACATTTACACATTCATACATCATACACACACACACACACACACACACACACACATACACGCACGCACGCACGCACACAGATGAACTGAAATTGGGGGCTTACACCACAACATTGAGCAACTTGGACACTAAGCTGAAAATCTGCTACATACTGGAGTGTCCATGATACTCCTGTTCTTTTGATGTCCCCAGAATCCTTTGAGAAGGAAACCACGCCCTCAGTTTGAGTCCAGCCACACATACCCCTTTCTCTCCCTTCCCCTCCCCCACATCACTCTAGACGCCTTTTTTTTTTTTCTTTTTACATAACTGTACTCAGAAAGTCATTCGAGAAACCTGCTTGAAAGAACGGCCATGTTGTGTTGATTATAGCCATAAACTCTGGAAACACTATACCCAACAAGGGACGTACTCCAATACCACTTGAATTGGAACCTCTCTCTTCAAGAATCCTTCTTTCAACAGCTTTTGTGCAGTGGAATAGACAGGCCCAATGGGCTGCTGGGTTAATTACAGCTCTGCAAAACTCTAACTGTCCCTGGGGGAGGGGGAGCAGCGCCGGCCTCGCTTCGCCTGCTTGAAGGCGTCTCCTGCTTGGCTTCCTTCTTGATCTTCTTATACGATTTCCAGCCCTTCCTTCCCCGAGAACGATTCCCAGGTGAAGCTATCCAGGAAATTCAATGGCTCAAACACACTCCTGGGGGGTCAGATCCCCAAGGCTTTTACTGCTGACACCGACAACTAAGAGAAGCCATTTGTGGTGTGTTTGTCTAGGGGCACAAGGAATGGGGACGGAGAGGGGAAAGTGGTCCAGCTGTTACTGTTCCCTTTGGGGCTGGGTGAAGACCGTGGGCTTCCCGTGTGTGTGTGTGTGTGTGTGTGTGTGTGTGTGTGTGTGTGTGCGTGTGTGTGGTGTGTTTGTGCACATATCCAAGAACATGAGCATGTGTGTGCTCCTGTAGGTAGAAGCCAGTGGTTAACACTAAGCATCTTTACTTAACTGCTCTACACTTACACACACACACTATACACACACATACACACACACTATACACACACACACACACACACACACACACACACACACACACACGCCACCTCCATTCCTTTTTCCTTCCTCCCTTCCTCCTGACAGAGTGCCTTGTTTCTCAGGCTGGCCTTGAGCTTGTTGTGCAGTTCAAGATGACCTTGAACTCCTGATCCTCCTGCCTCCGTCTCTCCCTGAGCTAGGATGATAGGCACGTACTACCCTATCTGGTTTATGTGGTGTTAGGGACGGAGCCCCGGGCTTTGTTGATGCTAGGCTAGCACTCTCACTATTGAGCTACAAACTAGTCCCAGCCCCACCCACCTCTACTCTTTGAGGCAGGGTCTCTCACTGATCCGGAAGCTCAGCTAAGCTGACTTGCGAATGAGCTTTAGGGATCTGTGTCTCTGCCCCCAGAGCTGGGGTTACAGGCACACACACGACTGTACCCGGCTTTTTACTTAGTTGCTTTTTCCTTACATAAGGAACAACGCGGTTCCTCACGCTTGAGTGACAAGCCCTTTACCAACTGAGCCATCTCCACTCTTTCTCTGCTCTTGTATTTTCAAGGTTCCTCTCCTTCCTCCCACCACCCCTTTCCTATTTTTAGACTCCGCACTACATTTTTACTTTCTGACTCAGATCTCTGTGTATCAGTGTGCTCACAGCTTCTCCAGCCCCACTTCGGATCATTCCAGGGATCAGACAAGGAACTGGTGGCCCAAGTCATGATCGCACAGCGTTAAGTGTGAGAAGCTGGCTTTTTGACATGTCAAAGGAATCCATCACAGCATCCTCACACTGGCCAAGTTCAATACCCTCCACCAGGCAGGCTTCCAAGTCCTTCTGCCCATGGTCTCTCTTTACCTTCAACGTGGTTTGCTTTGCCTACGTCCCCTGCATTGGGGGTTTCATGGATGAGTCTAGAGGGCCAGATACAATTATTAGTTCTCTCACAGCCTTCTTTCTCTGTTGTGTGGGTCTGGTGATGGCCTGCTGAGGAGAAGGCGAGGGTCACAAGGCTTCTAGAACGTTCGCCTAATAGATGACATACAGCAGTGGAGAAGGAGGGAAGACTAAAAACCTCCCTCTCTCCCCAATCCCCCTTTCATGTGGGTCAGTGGTAGAGCATCTTCTTTGTATGCATAAGACCCTCAGCACCTTACAAATCCAAAGGGAACCAGATAAAACCAAAGGAACTTCTCGGCCCATGCGGTGGTGCAGGCCTGTAATACCAGAACTGAAAAGGCTGAGTCTGGAAGGTTGTGAGTGCAAGGCCCTCTGGGATATGTAGTTGGACTAAAACATCAAAAAGAGGGATGGGGAGATGGCTCAGTGGGTAGAATTGGGGTTTGGATCCCCAGAACTACATGGGCTAGTGTTTGGTGGCCCGCCTGCGATCTGAGAACACAGGAGGTGGAGACGAATACCCAGAACCATCTGGGTAGCACAGAAGGGGTGAGTTCTGAATTTAGCAAAAGACCCCGCATCGATGAATGAGGTCAACAGTGATCTGGGAAGACACTCAGTGTCAACCTCTGCCCTCCACACACATGTGCACTCCCTAACACGTGTGCACTTGAATACGTGAAAACACATGTACACTACTTTTGACATATGTTTGTGCACGGTGCACAAACATATGTCAAAAGTAGATCTGCTATATGACCCAGCTATGCCACAGAACCCAATGGACTCTAAGTCAGCATATCACAGAGATACAAAGCAGTCAATTCTGGGAAATGTTCTAAAATTCTCCCAGCTTAGAAGCCCAGATTTCTTTGCTCTCTGTCAATGGCACATCTGGCTGCATCTTTTTTCCCCCACTGTGTTTTGATGCAATGTTAACACTATTTGTGCCCCAGACTCTCAGGCCAGGGGAGATTCCCAGATCTCAGTGGCCCCTTCCTCCTTCCTGTTTCCTGTAGTGTAGCAGGCAGCTGGGGAGTACAGTGCCCTGACTCAGCCCCTCTCAGTCTTGGCCTTCTCTATGGAAGCTGTGCTGATCTTGACTGCAGCAGCCAACAGAATTCAGAACTCTCCAGGATATACAAGTGAACCTTCTCCTCCTCTGTCCCCTCTCACAGCACAACCCACCAGCAATTGTCATCAGTTTCCTACCAATTACCATCAGCCCAAGGACTCCAGGAGCCCAGGTTACAAGCCACCTAGGAAGCAAAGAAGGAAATACCCCGTGGTTTCCCCTCTCCTCACCCATTCCCCAGCTTCTAGCTGCTCTGAGAAACTGCACTGCTCCCCGCTGCCTGTCCCAGGTGGTGGACACTTGAGGCTTGCTTTCTTTCTCCTTTGGAAAAGAGAAGTTTTGTCCCGGACTGAAAAGGCTTCAGGCGGTTGTCAGCAGCGTCAAGAAGTCCCCTTAGGATGGAGTCCTTCCCAGAACCTCAAATCATGTCATTCTAAGGACAGACCAAGTTCTCAGTCTGCCTTTTCTTAACAGGCAAGGGAGAAGACATTCCCTGGGGGCAGTTCCTGCTGCAGTCAGCTCAAACTGAGGTATGGGAACGAAGGTGGGTGAGGAAGACTATTCAGGCTTAGAGGAGTTATGAGGAGCAAGAAGGCTGGAACAATTCCTTGATTTCTTTCCCTCTCCAGCCCCTTTTTAAGAAAGAGTCTCTTGTTGTCCAGTCTGGTCTTGAAGTCAGATACTTATCAGAGGATGACCTTGAACCTCCATCTTCTTGGTGTTATGGTTACAGGTGTGCACCACCAGGCTTGGTGGGTGTGGTGCTAGAGATGGAGCCCAGGATTTCATGCACGCTAAGGCAAGCATTCTACCAACTAAGCTGCACTCCTAGCCCTCCTTTCTGTTTGGACCTCTGTTTTAAAAATGGGAAGCAGCCGGACGGTGGTGGCGCACGCCTTTAATCCCAGCACTTGGGAGGCAGAGACAGGTGGATCTCTGTGAGTTCGAGGCCTGGGCTACAGAGTGAGTTCCAGGAAAGGCGCAAAATGACACAGAGAAACCGTGTCTCGACAAACCAATAATAATAATAATAATAATAATAATAATAATAATAATAATAATAATAATTAATAAAAATGGGAAGCAAATGGGACCCAATGATATAAATAAGATCAGATTTATTGGGGGGGGCAGGGGTTGGTGGTGGTAGACTAAGAGATAGATAAGAAGTACAGTAACAGCAGAAACCCAGCAATAGAGCCTTTTGCCCTATGGAAACAACCCTTTAGACCACACAGGAATTGCAGAATGAACTGCATAAGAACTCCTATTGGAGGACCGAAAACCTGACTGTGTATTAACCTTGACCTATTCAAACTGGTCCCGCTCATATTTCAGTGCCCTTGAACGGACTCCTTCCCAAGAAACTGCACTTGAGTATTTCCCTCAACATCTCCCAAGTCAGCTCTTCCTTTTGTCATTAATGAACTCCTCTCTCAGAGAAGAAGCCTTTCTCTTGCCTTCAGCCAGCTCTCTTATAGACGCCCTGGCTCCTCCGATAGCGGGTGCTACAACCTTCCATTACACCTGTGGGGACCCTGAGCAAGCAACCTGGATGCTCTGTGCCCCACGGACCTGATTTCCGAATGACAAAAATAACTGACTCCACAAGTACTCCTTGCTGTTGATAATAAACTGATTTTTTGGGGGGTGGGGAGCAGGGGGAGACACCCATGTGCTTGTGGAGGCCTGAAGAAAACCCGAGGGTATTGGCAGCATCCGTCAGGTGCGGGTTACCTTATGGGTTTTGTTGTTGTTACGGGGCAGGGTCTCACTTGTGTAGTCCTGACTGGCCTGGGACTTGCTATGTAGACCAGGGAGACCTGGAATTTATAGCTTCCTAATTGCTGGGGTTAAACCATATACTACCATGCCGGTGCCATCTTGTTTTTGAGACAGGCTCTCTCACTGAACCTGTATTTGGAGAGGTAAGCTATGCTAGCTGCTTACCAAGCTTCAAGGGGCCCCCTTGCTTCTGCCCCCCCACTGCTATGATTAAAAGTGTGGGTGCTGCCATACCTGGGACCCTCCCCTCCACCCTCAAAGGATCTGGGCTTCAAACCTGTGTCAAACCTTTACTGACTCGGCCGTGTCTCCCAGGCTACACTGCTTTGTAAGTGACGAGCCAAGCCTGGCACACAGAAAGAGGTGGGTGAGCGGTGTTTCTTTTTTATGTTGTTATCACTCATTCTAGAGCTTGACTGGATGTTGGTCTCAAGTGACCGAAATGACTGTGGGGTGGGCTCACAAATGCCTCCTTCTTCTTTGACCAGACCGGAAGTACTCGGAACACAGTCTTGTGTCTCAACCCTAGCTAAAGAATTCCAACACTGTGTTCCAAACAGGAATCCGGGACTTGGGAGCAGGCTCTTCTGGTAAAGGTGCAAGCCTGGCGATCTGAGCTCAGACTCTTGGCAGCCACATAAAAAGCTGGATGTGGGGCTGGAGAGATGGCTCAGTGGTTAAGAGTATGGACTGCTCTTGAAGAAGGCCTGAGTGGACCTCAGCTCCTATGTTGGGTAGCTTACAATGGCTGAAATTCCAGTTCCAGGGTATCAGATATCCTCTTTTGGCCTCTGAGGGTACCCACACTCACATGTACAAACCTACACACACACACACACACACACACACACACACACACACACCAAGAACCCCACCCACCCAAACAGGGATTTAGACTCCAGAAATGTGACAGCACTGAGTATCAGCTAAGTACCAGCCAGTGTGATAATCACTGATGAGGAAGTACAACCGTAGCTCTAAAGGGGATGCTTCGGGGGCTGTAGGGATACATAAGATGCCTGTTTTCTAAATGAACAGGCCCCCTTTCTGGCACCAAATCCTTGTACAGGCTGGGTGGCACGCTTGAATCTATACTGAACAGAGCTACAGATCTGTTGCACACTGTATTTCGATTGAAAATTAATAGCTGCTTTTGACCCATGTGGATTAATTTCACTTGCTGTAAGTATCCCCTTAATTGACAAACTGCCATTAGGTGCAAGAACCAATTAAAGAGCCGACGATGCCCTCCACTTCCTGCTCCCCTCCATGTTGTCTTGCCAGGGTGTTTTAATAGACTATTTCTGTCCTTGCACAAGGAGATTAATCACTGAACAAGCGCAGGAGAACAGCGGTGGGAGCTGGGTTCTGTGTGGGTGCAAGGCTGTGCTGGAACTACCACAGAATAGTGCATGAAGACCTGGGGAAGGAAGAGGCAGGAGACCTCCTTGCATGGCCTCAAAATGTTGGAAAGAACACTTCTTGTCAACTGGTGGTCCCAAGCTTACCGGCCATCAGAGGTTACTCATAACTCTGGCTGTCCTGCAACGTGCTTGATAGACCAGGCTGGCCTTGAACTCAGAGATGGCCTACCTCTTCCTCCCAAGTGCTTGGATTTAAAGCATGTGCCGCCACCACCTGGCTAGTTTTCTAATCAAAATTGAGGCAGTATCCATTCATGTGTGTTAACAATGTGAGCCTCACTCAATTCCCCACAAAGGAGGCGGGGGGGGGGGGGGGGGGTGTTCTTCTCCTGCTGAGGTGTGACAGATGGGAGGAGTGTGGTACGCCCAAGTACTACAGACAAAATGCAAATAAATGACAACACAAAGCACTGTTGGAGAATGTGGTCTCATAAGAAAAACAGACACCTTTGCACTGGACCCGTGGATTGTTGACATTCTCTCCTAGGAGGAGGAGGTGGGGAGGGTCATTGGGGCCTCTTAAGATTCCAGCAACTCCATGGTCATTTGTAAGAAATGCTGCTCTAATACCTGTGGCTTGGGGAGCTGCTAAAGCACTGATTCTCAAGCTGTGGGTCTCGACCCCTCTGACAAGCCTCTGTCTCCAAAAAAATATTTGCATTATGATTCATAACAGTAGCAAAGATGCAGTTATGAAGTAGCAACTAAAATACGTTAATGGCTGCAGTGGGTCCCCACGACACAAAGGGTGGCGGCATTAGGAAGGTTGAGAACCGCTGTGCTAGAGTGTATAGGCTGAGGGAGGTTAAGTGAATGAAGACTCCAGCTACATAAGTTTGGGAAGCCATCATCCATGCTGGGTGAAGACTCTCCATTGCTGATGCTTTGGGGTGTCTCATGTCCCTGCAAGTAGCCCCTCACTCACGCTCTGCAAGTAAACCCAATAAGGCCACTGGTTTCCCACAGTGAACTTTGGTGGAATTGTGGTTTCACTTGTCACTGGGATTTTATAAGTAGGGGCGGAGGGCAATTGTTTATGCCTTCCAAATGAAGGAATTCTCACAACAACAAAACCACAAAGTTCCCAAATATAGCTGAACCCACAAAGAAT
This sequence comes from Peromyscus aztecus, assembly GCA_902168405.1. Classification (NCBI taxonomy): domain Eukaryota; kingdom Metazoa; phylum Chordata; class Mammalia; order Rodentia; family Cricetidae; genus Peromyscus; species Peromyscus aztecus. Next base: position 7,849 of record CABHPQ010000835.1, on the reverse strand, counting down.
AATGATTGTCTTTGTCTGGGGTTTTCTACCCGGGGTCAGCTCTTACTGTGTGTTCGTACTTCTGCAGTGAGGGGACAGGAATACAGTAGCTTCACAGAGAGAAACCTGAGAAACTCCTACTAGATAAACAGCTTATTGTCCTGGAATAAGATGATGACACTTGAACCCATTTTCCTATCAGATTACTGCTGATCTATGTCTTCCCAGAGAGAGTATCCAAAACCAACTACATATGCCACTCAGAATGTGGGACGAAGCCGGACGGTGGTGGCGCACGCCTTTAATCCCAGCACTCGGGAGGCAGAGCCAGGAGGATCTCTGTGAGTTTGAGGCCAGCCTGGTCTCCAAAGTGAGTTCCAGGAAAGGTGCAAAGCTACACAGAGAAACCCTGTCTCGAAAAACAAAAACAAAAAACCAAAAACAAACAAAAAAAAGTGGGACGAAGTAGGTAGAGCATCGCATTTACCAAAATGGACATTAAAAAAAAATTTTAATAAAACTTTTAGTTCTGTGTTATGTATACCTGTGTATGTATACCTGTGTTATGTATACCTGTATGTATGTGCACCACGTGAGTGCAGTTCCCTGGGAGACCAGAAGAACGTGTTGGAGCTCCTGCAGATGGAATTACAGGTGGTTGTGAACTGCCTGGTGTGGGTGCTAGGAGCCCAACTTGGGTCCTCTGAAAGAACAATATAAGCTCTTAACTACTAAGTCATCTCTCAAGCCCTGATTTTTTCCCTTTCCTTTGTTTTCCTTTCTTTCTTTTCTTTTATTCTTTCTTTTGTTTGTTTATTTTCTCCAGAGACAAGGTTTCTCTGTGTAGCCTTGGCTGTGCTAGACTAACTCTGTAGCCCAGCCTGGCCTCAAACTTACACAGATCCACCTGCCTCTGTCTCCCGAGTGCTGGGACTAAAGGTGTGCACCACCATGCCCAGCTTGAGTTTTCTTTTAATGGCAGGAATCAACCATGACTAACAGCCCTCCCATACACCCTATTACAGTTCTACAAACACAATGATGGCACAGACAGAGAGATTCAGAAAACCGCATTAAAAAAAAAAAAACTGGAAGGATCCTTAAAAATTATCTACTTAGTTTTTTTTTGTTTTTTGTTTTTTTGGGTTTTTTTTTTTTGGTTTTTCGAGACAGGATTTCTCTGTGTAGCTT
>CABHPQ010000834.1:28399-52826 GCA_902168405.1 Peromyscus aztecus | reverse complement strand
TGAATGAATACTGCGAATGTAATCTATGAATACCACAAATGTGATTAATATCATGAGTGTAATTAATGAATATCATGAGTGTAATTTAAAAAATAAATTAATTAAAAAAAAGATGCAGCACAAATAGCCAATAAATATAAAAATACGTTCAGTACCCCAGTCATCAGGGAATGTGAATGAAAGCTACACCAGACCCCCCACCCCCACCCCACCCCCATCATGATGCCCATCATTAAGGAAAAAAGAGCAGCGAACGCTGGCTGGGATATGTCAGGAGAGAGACACTTGCCCTCAGCACGGAGAGTCAGCCATCATGTGATCCGTCCAGACCACTACCGGGGCTGTTCCCAACGGAAGCTAAGTCAGCCCAGGGCACGTGCCTGCTCACCATTTTTACCGCGGGCCTCCTCACCACGGCCAAGTTACAAAGCCAGAGTAAGTGTCTGAGCAGATGAGTAAGTAAAGACTCTGCAGTGTGTGTTCACAGCGCTGTTTCACCCACTTGTAAAGAATGAAGTTGCCGGGCGGTGGTGGCGCACACCTTTAATCCCAGCACTCGAGAGGCAGAGCCAGGCAGATCTCTGTGAGTTCGAGGCCAGCCTGGGCTACCAAGTGAGTTCTAGGAAAGGCGCAAAGCTACACAGAGAAACCCTGTCTCGAAAAACCAAAAAAAAAAAAAAAAAAAAAGAATGAAGTTAGGGTATTTTAAAGAGTTCACCAAATGAGCAGAGCAGCCAGGCAGAGAAGATGCCAAGAGGGAAGTGGCCAGAGCACTTCTCAGAGAGGCCTGCTGCAGGCTGACTTACCCATGGCACCCCAGTGTCCTGTGCAGACATCTCTGCCTTACCCCCTCCCCGCGTCTCCACTCTGCTCTGTTGGCGCTGGCTCAGTACTGTAGCCCCTGAACGCCTGAAGGTGGGCACTGTCTCCCAGGAACTGGTCAAGGAGCCTGAGGTCCAGGCCACAGCCTCTTGCTAGAGCTCCATGGTGACTCCAGAGTGCCCAGCTGGAGGACATGGCCTTTGTAGGAACTCCTGTGGCATCTCATCACTGATGAATGCTTGACAATCAACTCCAGGGAGAGGTCTGCTTTGGTTCACAGTTCCAGGAAATACTTTATGGTGGGAAGACATGGTGCCTGAAGCAGCCTGATCCGTGAGAGCATGGCCTGCAGCATGGTACCAACCAAGACACAGCACGGGAGCAGTGTGATCCCCAGGGTGCTCGCGGCCACAGGTGGCCGCTGCGCTGGGGAAGAGGGCTTCGTTCTCCTTGGCCTCTTGCCGTAGAGTACGACACACCATCAAGACAGAAAGTGAGAGGGCTTTCACACACCCCAGTTAAGTTCGCAACACTCTGAAAGTAAATCTCATTTTGTCTTACTAAAGCATGGTTCTCTTTCTTCCTTGTGTCACGGAGGAAGAGAAGAGGCAGAGTGTATTTTCCTGGGAAGTGTATGAAGATCTGTGGCCCACGAGAGCACTAACTGCTTTGCTCAACCTGAAGGGACTCAGAGGGAAACCTCAATATGGGGAACTCAGGAACATGGTAGATGTGAGTAGACCAAGGTGAGACACAGAATTCCAAGGTGCAGACCAAAAAGAGCTGATGTTTCAAAGGCGTTATTTTAGGAAGAGCTAATTATCATACCTGGTGACAGGGCTGTGCTGGGACACCATGGCTGTAACATCACCTGGACTTGTCTCGAGCTGCTCCTCTCGGCTGTGGCTGAAAAAGGGAAGAGAGCAGATTCTTCCCACTCCCACAGCAGTTTCCTTGTGAGATCTGAGTTTACTGACAAGGCAGAGCTGCGTAAGGGGATGATCTGACCTCAGGCAAGGTTGCCAGGTGTCTGAGATGGTCTGCATTTGGCTCTGCTGGGGGAGGTCTTTGGCTCCGCCCCTTGGCAGTCCTTTAAAAGCCCTTTGGCAGACAGTCCGGGCCTGATGGATTAGGATCCAGGCCCTCCCGAAGCTATCCTCTGTTTCTGTCTCTCTCTCCTCTATATTTCTATCTACTATTTCCTGCTGCTCCTGCTCAAGAGTACCCTGGGGGAAAGTGGGGGTGGGGTGGCCCCCCACACTGGAAACCGTAGCTGTGGTGCTGCTCTGCTTCCTTCCGGACAGAGCCAGAGGCCAGAGCCCCTCTCGGCTGGGCGTGTGCCCACAGCTTCCCCAACAGAGCTCCCAGCGTTCCTTTTGACAGTCACAACCCGCTCTCCCCTCAGGTGGATAGCAGTGATCTTACTCACTTTGAAGATTTATTTGTTTTAATTATGTGTGTGTGTGTGTGATGTCTGTGTACTTCAGTGCTGGTGTCTTGAAGAGGCCACAGACATCAGATCCCCTGGAGCTGGAGTTACAAGCTATTGTGAGCCACGGATGTGGGTGCTGGGAACTGAACTCAGGTCCTCTAGAAGAGCAGTGCCGACTCTTGACCACTGAACCATCTCTCCAGCCCCCCGGTTTCCTTCTCTCTAAAGCTCCAGGTTTGCATGCTTCAGCTTTTGGGGTGTGCCAGCCCGGAGGCTTCACCGTACACCAGCTCAGGTGTCATGGCCAGTGCTGTGTGTGGAAGACTCAACAGCAAAGCAGTCAGGATCAATGTGGTGACCACAGATGATAGACGGCCAAGAAACTATCAGCATTTCATCTATTTCATCCGAGACATGGGCTTATCTTCCTCCTCCCTTGAGACAGTCTGTAACTCACTTAAGTAGCTCAGGCTGGCCTTGAACCCCTGATCCAGCTTCATTTCTTTATCTTCTAGGGAGGCATTGGTCTATAAGCTACTCCCCGTGATTGGCCTGCCAGAAATGTCCCGGCAGGACTTGGACTGTCCCCGATGACCCAGGGCTGCTCCGTGGGCCCCTCCCTGTCATTCTAGAAAGGAGCAGCTGGGAGAGGGTTACAACAGCAAATGAGGGGAAGGCACATGGGTGCAGAGGCAACAGGCGCCTAGGGACCGGTTCCTCCCGGCCTCCCTTCTTCCTGGCCCCCAGCACCTTAGGAAAGTCCCCACTGGCTCTACACTCACAGGGCTTGTCCCCAGCAGGCAGATCCGGCATGGCTCTGGTTCAGCGCAGCAGAAGAGTGTGATCTGTGTGGTCATTCTTTTCTGCCCTGGCTCAGGCAGGTGGCCCTGTCAGAGCAGCAGCTCCATACAGCTTCATGACCTGCATCCGGGTGGTCACACTGACCTGGCATTCAGTGCCTCCTCAGGCAGAAAATGCCTCCTTCCTTCAAGACCCGACATAGGGGATGATTTAGGATAGAGAGAACTTGAGCCAGAAATCAACACAAATCTAAAGTCATTTGATCACGAGATAAAAGTAGCAAGTCTACATAGCAAAGGCCTTCCCTTTGCCTTTGAAGTGAGAATGTTCCCATGGTTCATTCACTCTCGTGGCACCTGTAGGAAAACCTGTAGTGGGGTGTGTCAGGTTGGGGAACACAGCTGCCAGTCCTTGGATGGCCAGCTCAAGCAGAGTTTCTCCTTCCTTGCCATGTGGGTATCTACACTCGCTCCAGACACACTAACGAAGTCACAAAGGAGCAGGGGACGGGCCACGTGATGATGGGGAGGGGCGTGGCCAACAGACACTGACCAGAAGAACACAAATGACAGAATTAGACGAAGATACTGAAACACTAGCCGGGACTGCATGCTATAGGTTAAGAAAAGTACATGAGCCGGGCGGCCGTGGCGCACGCCTTTAAATCCCAGCACTCAGGAGGCAGAGCCAGGCGGATCTCTGAGTTCAAGGCCAGCCTGGGCTACAGAGCAAGTTCCACGACAGCCAGGGTTACACAGGGAAACCTTGTCTCTAAACACCAAAACAGCAGCCAGGGAGAACATAGGATATTCCCAGGAAGGCAAACACCGATGGGAGACCGCGGTTAAACTAAACCCAACGGCAGCGGAGCGCACACATTTAGGGCACAAAGAAAAAAAGTGGCAGCCTGAACTTTCACACTCACCAAAACAGAACAGTGCAATGGTCTTTCAGATATTCAGGAGCTGAAAGGGGTTAACACTATGTGGACTCGGAGCAGTGGGAGAGGGCCAGCCCTAACGCATTTCCCTGTGAAACCCTCACAGGAATAGGGTCTGTACTGTGGGAAGGAATCACACCCTGTGAGGGTTCTGTACTGTGGAGGAATCACACCCTGTGAGGGTTCTGTACTGTGGGAAGGAATCACACCCTGTGAGGGTTCTGTACTGTGGGAAGGAATCACACCCTGTGAGGGTTCTGTACTGTGGAGGAATCACACCCCGTGAGGGTTCTGTACTGTGGGAAGGAATCATACCCTGTGAGGGTTCTGTACTGTAAATAGCTATGACATTTCTTTAAAGTTATATATTATTATCATAATTCAAATATAAACTAAGGAACAGCTAACAAATATACGGAGCTAGAAAACACAAAAGATGAAAAAGACTGTAATTGTGAACAGAAAATGACAACTAATAGACTGTAAAGGTGACGGATTAGAACCAATTATGGCAACAGTTGTTCTACAAACTCCCAGTGAAAAGGCTCAAACTGTCACACTAACTTGAAAAAAGTGTCAGGAATTCATGCTGTTTTTAAGAAATCTAGCTGACAAATAAACACACCAATAGGTTAAAGGCAGAGATGGGAAAAGATAGACTGACCTAACCCTGATCTAAACGAAATCTGGGTGGCTGTATCAGTGACCCCGTAAGATTAGAAGGAAAATGTTATTGGCAAATGAAAAAAAAAGATTATTTCACAATGAAAAAGAACCAGGTCACTCTACATATTTAATCATGTAATTTAATCACTCTACACATAATCATGAGGACTTAAAATATAGGAAGAAAAATCAGAACTCCAAGAGCAGAAAACCCTGAACGTATGAGATGTGATCCTAAATGACAGGAAAGTAGGAGGTATGAAGTCTTGGCCAGCACCACTAACCAATGAGCAGGTTGGCGACCTTCACCCGAGCAGCAGCATAAAGAAGAACACGTTGTCTTTTCTCTGCACATCACACACTGGCCAGCACAGACCTTACACTGGGCTGTGGAAGAAACTGTCCTTAGTGATTTTAAAAGGACTTGAATGATACAAACTGAAAGATAGCTGAATCTCTGAAGTGCATGAAAACTAAGTAACAGACCTTCACATAACTCATAAGTCAAAGTGAAAACAAAATTAAGACTAGAAAGTAGGCTGGTGAGATGGGTCAGTGGGTGAAGGAGTTGATACCAAACCTGGCAGCCTGTGTTCAACCCCCAGGACCCACACGATGGGAGGAGGGAACTGGACTGGCACAAGTTATCTCTGACCCAGAAACACTCATCATGGAGCACGGACACACACATAAATGCATATGTACATGCATGTGCACAGTGCACTCCAGCACACATGCTCTGAATGAACTATTTATAAAACATAATAAAAAACTTACAATTTGATCCTAAAATCTTGTGGAAATAGAATTTTACCAAAAGCAAATTTGAAGAACAGAGTGGGAGGTTTATCGCTATGTGACTGAAACAGCGGTGAAGATAGTATAATATTTCAACACAATAGAGACGTGTCAAGAGAACAGGTTTTGAAAATTGACCTGCATATTCCATTTATGGCTAAAGGTGTTAAGCATGTTTCCATGTACTGACTGGCCGTTCATATATCTTTGAGAACTGTCCAACTGCTCTTTTGAGTTCCCTATTCTAGATATTAGTCTCTTGTCAGGTGACTATAGCTAGAGGTCTCTGCCATCCTTCAGTCTGCCTCCCCTCTCATCCTTTCCTCTCCTGTGCAGCTTTTTAATTTCTTGCTTCCTGTTAATCCATTCTACTGTTTCCTGAACTATTGGAACTGTGTTCAGAAACATCGCTTGTGCCTACACTGTGGTCACTTTGACCACCTCTGCGCGTGTGACAAGGTCTGCTGTCACTCTTCCCCATGCGGGTGTCCTGTCTGCCCTGTTTTCCCAGGCTCATTTATTGAAGACACATTGGTCTTTTGGTTTTTGACCACTTGGTTGAATATCACATGACTCTGTGGGTTCTTTTTGGGTCCTTTATTCTACTTCATTGGTCTATGAGAATGGCCCCCACGGGCTCACACATCTGAATGTGGTCCCTAACTGGTGGAACTGCTTTCTCTGATGAGCTGCCTTAGACATGGTGTCTCTTCAGCGCAACAGAAAGTAACTAAGATAGTCTGCGTGCCTGCTCCTGTGACAGTGCCATTCTGATTTTGTTAAAATAGTCCCATGGCATAATTTGAACTCGGGAATGGGAGTATCTCCAAAATTCTTTTTTATTCAGGACTGCCTTGGCTATTCAGTTTTTTTCAAGATTATTTATTTATTATGTATACAGAACAGGGTGCCAGATCTCATTACAGATGGTGGTGAGCCACCATGTGGGTGCTGGGAATTGAACTCAGGACCTCTGGAAGGGTAGTCAGTGCTCTTAACCTCTGAGCCATCTCTCCAGCTCCTTGTTTTTTGTTTTTACATACACATTTTAGGCTGTTTTTCTACTTCTTTGAAGAATGTCATTGGACTTTTGATGGGTATTGTTTTGAATCTACAGATTGCTTGGTAATACAGCCATTTCATAATATATACTTTGCCAATCCATGAACATGGGATGGATGTCTTTCCATCTTCAAGTATCTTAATTTCTTGATTCATTGTTTTACATTTTCCTTGTAGTAATCTTTCACCTCCTTTACTAGGTTTGTTTCAAAGTATTTTATTTTTTGCAGGCTATTGTGAATTGTCTGGTGCCTGAGAGGTTAGAAGAGGTTGTTTGATCCTCACGGACTGGAGTTATATACAGCTGAATTGAACCTGGGTGCTCTGCAAGAGCACCACATGCTCTTAAGCATGGAGCCAACTCCCCAGCCCCCTGGAGAATCTTTGATCTCTTCCTTTGCTATTCCTATGTCTTTTTCTTGCCTTATTCCTCTGGCTCTGACAGCACCTACTACATGTCACAAGGCTTCCTGGGTAAGTGTTAGTATGTCCTGGTGTCCCTGGAGTATGTACTCTAGCGATGCAGGGTTATAAACCAAGTAAGAGAAGAGCATGCATGTGAGGGAGGTCCAGCTCCAATCTGGGATGAGCAGTAAAGGCAAGTCTGGTTTGGAGGCTGGAAGGAGCTTATGAGAACAAGGCACACATGGAAAAACAAAGTACAAAGCAAGAATGCACGTGCAGAGAAGAGGAGGCAGCCAGGAACTCAGGAAAAACGCAAACCAGCCTGAGGAGAGGCAAGAGCACTGGTCAGGAAGCCGTCCCTCCCTAGGCACGCAGAAAGCCTTGTACAGAGCAGGCACCCCGGAAGCTGTGTGTGCACCATGCAGCTGCTGTACCTAGGGGAGAAGTGCATTTGGGCTTGGTGGGGAGCAGTGATAAGCAGATGAACAGCTCGGCAGGTGCAAACCTGGACTCAGACACAACTTCAGGTAAGTTACTTAAACTTTGAGGTTCGTTTCTGCATTTGTAAAATGGGTACGAAAAGGGGATTTAAACACCACGATGCTTGTAACCAGTGGGCTCAGCAGCCCCAACTGGTTTTAGTTAAAATGATGTTGTTAAGACAGTGAGGGGCAGAGCCTGAGTCCAGCAGAGTGAGAAAAGTCAGATGTTATGTGGGTACTTTGAAATGTTTACTGAGCAGCTCTGAGCAAGGCACATGTGTTTTCTCTGCTCTGCACCAGTGTGAAGACCAGTGCTTGGTAAGGTGGGTTGTGAAGGCCCCACACTGAAAGGACAGTGTGGCAGGATGGGCGCTGGCTGCCGCTGTGGCACTAGCTGTGGACACTAAGACCCGTGTGAGGAGGCTGCGGCCATGGAAAGGTGGTGCGAGTTCTCCAAGACCAACTGTGGCACGCGGCTGGTCCAGAATCCAAGCAACTGAAAGAAAGGACTAGAAGAGTGTATCAGAAATGCTCTCTGCTTGCCTGCTGGGCACAGTGCCTTGAGTGTAAGGTCACATGCAGGACTGATACTTAAGAACTCCCCAGCAAGCTGACAACCAACTGTGGACATGCCTCCATCCTGCTGGTGTTAGGCCATGGTGCTCCAGCACCCTCCTCTGTCCCTCACAGCAGCCCCCACTTCTACAGAATCTGCTGAATAGACCAGCAGGCTTTGCTTGCCAGCAGCTTCCCTCATGTCCCCAGGTCTGCCCACTCCATCACCTCTACCCCCTCCTCCCCTCCTCCAGGCTGCTACCCAATGCTGTCTACCCTGGCCTCTGTCCAAAGCTGGAAGTCTACCTCACCCTACTGTCCCCCGCACTCCCTCATCCCCTTCCTGGTTCCATTCTTCTCCGGATTACCAAGCATATCATGTGTTGTACTGTCCTACTTGACGTCAGCCTCCTGTTGGAGTGCCCACGTCCTTCCTTCCCATCTATTCTATTGTAACTGGGGCACCAGAACTGGGCCTGCCTGGGGCAGATTTGATGGATTCATGAATGATTAATGACAGGTCAATGAGCCACCATGGTGACCAGGGCCACTTGGTTTGCTCCCAGGGAGACCCGGGAGGTTATCTCAAGGCACATACAAGAAGAGGACCCAGGGCATGTCTGAGGTAGAGTGGGATCAGGAGAGGAAGGACATCCTCCCTAAGTGCCCGAAAGCCCAGGAAGTACGGACGGCTTGGCTTCAGCTTCAGGTCTGGCAGGTCAGAGACTGATAGCTGCGCCTCTGGAAGCAAAAGCAATGTGGCCTCCCCAGAGGACAGAAGCAAGCCGGAGTCCTGCTGGCGCTGGGCAGCAGCCAGCATCTGGAAGCACAATGGCCATCTGTCCTACGGCTTTCTCTTTTTGGAGGCTGCTGGCTCACCACACTGGAATGGCGTGGCACTTCAGGACACGAAACTTGGAGCTGGTGGTGGATTTCTTGGAAGCGGTGGCAGGAAGATCTAAATTAAGACCTTTCTATCACACCAAATAAATAGAAGCTGAAATAGACACTAAAGGAATTCAGCAGAATGCCCTCATACATAATTTTTGAAACACGGAGGAGGAAAACCTTAGGGAGCAGGCAGACGACATTTACTCACCAGAGCCTCAAGGTATTTGCTGGAAACAATGATACCTCTGTTTGACACAAAAGCACATTAGAAAGTGCAAGGTTCTCTTTTTGAAGTGCCCATACCATAGAAGATGGCAATTTCCACTCTGCTTGGAAGGTTCTTGACAAGGCACGGGACCTCGCCCATTACCCTCTCAGGGGACAAGTTGAGTCACCTTCAGTGTGGGGTCAGCATCATGCACTCACACAGAAGCTTCTTGCTCCCAAGGAACTCTGAAGAGCCTTGGCTCAGTGACTAGTGGGCCCTGTCCTTCAGGGACAGCAAGGGTGAGGTCCTCAGAGGGTGCCGGAAAGTCCATTCATTCAGCCGAGAATCACCGTGCAGTGCTGGGAGCTCTAGTCACCATCTTCAATGTGAAAGGGACACACCTACAGTCCATCAGAGCAGCTGCGTCTCCTCCAAGCCGGCCAGGCCCTGAGGTTACCTGGCTACTTCTCTCCTCCACCGATGGTTTTGTACTGCGACACCACCGAACACAGAACTCACTATGTAGTATCCTATCTAACAACCCAAAGACATGGGTAATAAATACGTTATCCTAAGTAATTGCTTTTGTTTTTAATGTAGTACTCGGACACTGGTTCACAGAACCTCCGAAACATTGACTTGTTGGTTGGGTTAGATGGAATGGACTCCAGGGCTCTAGACCCTCTCCCTCACAAAGGATGATGGTCCTCATAAGGCTTTAATTCGAATCAGGAAGTGTCTGGACCACCTGGGCATTTGTAGAGCAGCTGTTCCCTTTATCCTTATGGCTTGTCTTTTCACTTGTTAGTGGGAACGTACTCAGAAGGTCAACAATGAAGAGCCAACTTACCAGCCTCTTATCCTTATGGTTTTTTCTTTTCCTTTTTTTAAAACTTTTTCAAGACAGGGTTTCTTTGTGTAGTCCTGGCTGTCCTGGAACTAGCTCTGTAGACCAGGCTGGCTTCAAACACAGACATGTGCCTGCCTCTGCCTCCCAAGTGCTGAAATTAAAGGCATGTGCCACCACTGCCCAGCTTCCTTATCATTTTCTAAGAATTTCTTTTCTTGTGGAAGAACACTATCTGTTTGTATTTAGGACTGGTCCATCTGGTCTGTATGTACTGTTGACAGGTTAAAGGTTTCCAATGGGGACATCCAACATTACTATTAATGTAGCCAAATTTTTAACTCCTTTCCAGTACCCTCTGGCTAAGGACCTCACCCTTGCTGTCCTGGAAGGACGGGGCCCATTTCTTCCCTTTTTTTTTCTCTTTAAAAGTGGGGGACAGTGAGACCACACAAGGCAGAGACAGTGACAGGGTGAACAACAGTTCTCACTCTAAGCCTTGCCCGAGCCCTTCCAAGGTACCAGTGCAAACGCCTCCCTCAACCTAAACATGTAAACAGGACAGGCTAACTCAAGCACTCATAGACTCTTTGGGACAGATAGAGGTGAGATTATCCTTTGTTACAGAAAAGATCAGGATCACAGTGTTCTGGGCTCAGGAATGCAAAAATGACTTTGAGACATTTGATCTAGTTCTGGTTCTGACTATGCTGTAAAGTGCTACTACTTATCTATAAGTGCTAAACTTATCTATAGGACCAAGCCTGCCCCATGCAATTCAGAGGCTTTTAACCTAACAATGACCAGCTCCCCTTTATCAAAGGTTTGTGTGCCTCAGATGATTACATTCTCTTACGTGCACACACCATACTCTGACCACATTCTCAGGGATTGTCTCGTTCACCACCACATCAAAATGTCTAGCCCAGTGCCATGCACACACGCAGGTGTTCAAGATGCTCTGTAGTGATCCGTCCGGTTTCCACGGCTGGCACTGTCTGTCCAGAGGGAGACAGGTGACTGCACAAAGGTGGACACATAGGCCACCGTGTCAAGATGGAGGAAAACAAAAGGCCCCAGGCACAGCTGATCCCATTTCCTCCCTGTCGGCAGTTTACCCAAGCCTGCTGCCCAGGTCTAAGGACGGGAGCCCTGCTGTGTCTCCTACACAGTTCTTGGCAGAGCTGTCCTGGGTCTCGCCCTGACAACCAGCCTGCACCATGCTGCCTGCGCTTCTTCAGCCTCCTCACTAGGGCGTCTGCCTCTGCCATTCTCTTCTGAGTCCCTGAATCCACTTCTCCAGAGAGGAGGACTGAGGAACGACTAACCCGGCTTTATCTCCAGCTGTGGTAGGAGATCCTCTGACCACCTGCTTCTGCTACGTAGTCTTTCACATTACCTTACAAACATAACATCTTGTACTGCTAGGGCGTCACTTCAATTTGATATTAATTATCCATTAATCATAACAGATTACGCACTTCAGAGAGAAAAATAATCCAAATTTTAAGGACTAGCCACTGCTTCAAGTCATATACTGTTTGAATTAAATGCTACTGTTTCAATACACTTGAATGGGTATTAGTTTAAAATTGTGCTTGCGGGCTGGAGAGATGGCTCAGAGGTTAAGAACACTGACTGTTCTTTCAGAGGTCCTGAGTTCAATTCCCAGCAACCACATAGTGGCTCACAACTATCTGTAACGAGATCTGGTGCCCTCTTCTGGCCTGCAGTCATACATGCTGTATACATAATAAATAAATAAATCTTTAAAAAAAAATTGTGCTTGCTTCTCACTGTGGCCATCGTGGAGATGGGGGAGGGGCATCGATAAGACTGTCCAATAGGAGCCGTATCCCACCATGGACTGAGAGCACCCTGTGCCTTCCACAAGGAGCGTGTACATCTTGTCCATTCCCCCACACTTGGAGAGCTGAGTGCTGGAATGTGGTCTGAGCTCGCAGCAGCTGCAGCAGTTCAGGAGGAGGCTATACCCTTAGAGGATTGTGAGTCCTAAGTATCAGTACCCTGCCATCAACTCAAGACTCTGAAAGCAACCTCTGGCAGGAAAACACTCCACAGAATGTGCCTGACAACTCTGTTCTAAGGCGGGCACACTTGATACCATCAGCCTGTCCGACAGGAGCTTCAACACCTTTTAATAAAATTGTTAATAAACTATGCTTTAATAATTTGTTAGTGCTCGGCATATCCAAAAGAGCCTTTAAAAAGCCACCGTTATCGATCAGCCTCAGCAGCTCAGGAACCCAGAACTGCCTAAGAAACAATGCCCCAAGAAAGGCAGTCGTCGTCCTCGGCATCTTTCCCGGTGTCCACACGAAAACGCTCTCCACTGAGCCTGAGCCGTCAACTCTCCACCATCTATCTCTGCATAAACCTCCTATTCACAGACTTCAACAGTTGAGCTTGGCAAGCTGTATTTAGCCACAAGGGAATGTTCTGATCTGGGCTCTAAAATAATGCAAGATCTTTAGTCAAAACTCCTCAGATGCAGCATACCTGGTCTCCAAATGAAGTCACCTTTTCAACACTGGTCAGCACAGAGCCCTACATTTTGAAGCAGAGTGAAATTTTAAATTACCTGGAAAGAACGGACAAGAATGACAGTGGACGGCTGATCTTTCAGAATGTTTTTATTGACAGCTACTGGACAAGTATAAGGCATGTTCACAGGCTCTGAAATGAAGCACAGAAGTTCATTCTCTCAACAGCTACTCTCTTTGCAGCCGGCACAGCCTGCCCTGTGCTCTTCAATGTGCGCTGCTCTCAACTGTTAGAGCATGCAGACCATGTTCAGGGACCACTGTGGAGAATGTCTCAGAAGAGGGAGTGAGCTGCTATCGACTAAGTCACTAGACACCACAACTCACACAGACACAGGAGGCGACCAAACCTGCTACTCCAACAGAGAACACACAGGAGAGTTTTTGTTTTTTGTATTTTTTCTGTTTGAGAGAAATGGAATGTATCCAGTTTCTGTATTTGCCACTGCCTACATACAAGTCACTAAAAAATACCTAGTTTTTGGATAGTTTCTAATGCAGCTAGCTTGTTTTCAGGCCACAACAAAAGACCGCATGCATTACTTTACACAAGAGTCAAACACAGAACGATTTAACAACACCAACCCCTCAGGATTGTCTGGTAGATTTCTCTTTTTGGTGGTAGGTTAAGGAAGGAGAATGACGGTGACCGGTTCTACACAGTGCCCGTGTGCTCAGCACTAGCTAGTGGACACTTCCAAGCACTGGCTGACTAGCTCATGAGACCAGCACAGAAATCTTAGTGCAAGCCTCAAGCGTGGGTCTGCTGAGAACAGGTAGCCTGTTTCCAGGGTAAAAGAAGTCTCAGCTCAAAACTAACTTAAAAAGTATTTTATAACTGACTTCCAAAATGTGGATCAACTGGATCACAAGCACTTTAAAAATTAAAGAAGCAGACCCTACAGCAGTTCCAGGGTCTGGAAGAGGAGGCTAAGCGTCCTCAAATTGGAGCACTGCTTTGAGGGGTCAACAGCTCTTCCGAAGGAAGCGGCTCATCTCAGCGCTCCCTTGCAGCAGCCCCAACAACGCACGAATGGGGTGACACAGCATCACAGAGGCTCACACATGGCTGTCACTTGCTTGGAACTTGGTAGGGATTACATTCAAGGCTTCCACTTGTTAGCTTTGTGATACACAGTGTACGAGTTTTCACGTTTCTGTTTTTATCCCGCGAACAGGACGCTGTTGTTATGTCAACCCATCACGCGAGTGAACGGTGCATTAGTGAAGAGGGACTACCTACAGCAACAGGAAGGCAGTTCCCCTCTGGGCTGGGTTGGCAAGAACGGTGCAGCAGGTTACTCTTGCGACAGCAGGTCCCCACGGCCGCAGGTGGGGCAAGTGCTCTGCCCTTTGAGCCACTGCTTGAAGCACTGAAAGGGAGAGACAGGATCGGTCAGTGCCTGCAGGACCGACCGAGGGCCGGGGCTCTCAACCACTCCACTCTGGCAGGAGCACGGCTGACAGCGCTCCCCAGTCTGGTGCTGCCCAGTACTGAAGATCAAAGTCTGCTCGGGGCCGGAGCATAGATGAAACCCCGGGAAAAACAATCGTGCTCCAGATTCAGACTCATGGTTTCATGAAGGGCCTTGTCCCCCTTACATCCTGGACTCAATCTAAGCTCTTCTAGCTTCCTCCACTGACTTGTACATGCTGTCAGTTTTGTGGCCATAAAACCACTCAATGCCGGTTCCTGGCTTTTGGTCCCTGAGTGCCTCACTGGCCAGGGTACCACATTTCCTGTTGCTGCTCCTGGCTGGCACCCTCTGTCACCTGGCTGGGCAGGCACAGAAAGCTGGAAGGCCAAAGCATGTGATACACTTTCTGAAGGAGGTTCTGTAAGCTTTTCAATTTCTTCTAGTGAGTATTTATATCTACCCCTTTCTTAGGGGTTAATAAACTAAGTCAGGAGAGAACTGATCTGTCCTAAACCGGCAGTGCCCAGAATACCCAATAGTACTCAAGTCCTAGCAGGACATGGACTAGATGCTCCAATCCAGCCAAGATGTTGTCTTTAACATGTGAACTCAGACACTGTATACTATTTATTTATTTAGTCATATAAGAAACTGCCTTTCAAGGAATTAATATTGCTTTGAGTCCCAGAGACAATACAGGTGTGCAGTCAATTGTAATTCTTTACCCACGAAAAGATGAGCAGAAGTCTACCCAAACTCAGACACTCTGGTCCAAGACCCCTGCCCCCTTCCCAAACACTGTTTTTACATAGGCCAAGCAGGTTTACACAGAAGAACGGAAACACAAGACTTACACTCCCACCCCCAATTCCATTTTTATTTTCAAAATGCTTGATAGGCAGTCAGAGATAATTCTTACCCCTTTGTGAAACTTGTGCCCGCATTTTAGCACACGCATGTTTTTGGACTTGAATACCTCGTGGCATAGCTCACAGGAATTTGCATCTGTTGCCTGTTGGAAACAACACATTTGAATAATATAACTCACATTTTATGACATGAGCTTGCATGACTTAGTACACGAGTGGCCTAAAGATGTTTTTTTGCTACAAAAGGTGGCAGATTATTTTTCAATTATGGTTGAACAGAGTGAAAAATAGCTTGCTTTAAAATAGTTTCTAGGGGCTGGAGAGATGGCTCAGAGGTTAAGAGCACTGAATGTTCTCTTCCAGAGGTCCCGAGTTCAATTCCCAGCACCCACATGGTGGCTCACAACCATCTGCAATGAGATCTGGCACCCTCTTCTGTATACATAACAAATAAATCTTTAAAATAAATAAATAAATAAATAAAATAGTTTCTAGCCAGGCGTGGTGGCACTCAGGAGGCAGAGGCAGGAGGCAGGAGGATCTCTTGTTGAGTTCAAGGCCAACCTGATTTACAGAGCGAATTCCAGGACAGCCAGGGCTACACAGAGAAACCCTGCCTCAAAAAACTAAAAACCAAAACCAGGCAGAGGGGTACACGCCTTTAATCCCAGCACTCAGGAGGCAGAGCCAGGCGGATCTCTGTGAGTTCAAGGCCAGCCTGGGCCACAGAGTGAGATTCAGAACAGGAACAAAACTTACACAGAGAAACCCGGTATCCAAAAACCAAAAAAGAAGAAAGAAAAGAAGTGACACAGAAAGTGAGTCTTAATAGACCACTGGATAAATACAGTTATACCAGTATTTATTATATAATGAATTTTAAAAAACAAACAGGCTATGTATCTATGATGGACCTAGAAAAGATTCTGATATGTAAAATGGACAGATTTAATTTTCCCTTGCCTTTTTCTGAGGTCTATCTAACGTGGATTATCAGCACAAACCAAAGAGAAAAACTGGTGGCTAACCAGAAAATGCCAATCAGGAGACGGTGCCACCCGGGGTGTGGGTGGACAGGCCTCTGACCCATGTCGGAGTCTGGGGCACACCATGCTCTCTGTAGGACAGCGGACCACGTCCACCTCCCCACTGGGCAGGGCCTGTAGCTCACAGCACCGACCCTACCTACAGTGGACACCAACGTCTATTTTACTTAATTTCGAGCATCTCAGAACCAAGAAATGAGTCTTGTCAATGTGGTTTTAGCAACAAGTAAGGACCATGACCCCAGACTGATCCATAAGCATCAGCAAGTGACTGAACGGAAGAGCCCTGCGGTGGCATTCAGATCACGGCTCAAGCTGCAGGTAAAGCCTGTAAACTTTGCAGACCCTGAACCGCCTCACGGGGTTGAGGTGCTGACAGGGCCCAAACTGATAGGGACAGGTGGCACAGTGTAGGTTCACTGTCCAGGACTCGAGGGTCAGGGAAGAAATGGAAGGGTTAGCCCTAGGAAGCAGAGTAAGGTCTGAAGAGCTCAGATCCAGGTTTACCTGGAAGGATTTGTAGTTACCCGACTCTCAGTGTAGAAAGATGTGTACTTCTAAGTGCAAACAAAACAGCAAGGGCGTAAGAAGTGAGACTGAAGGGTTCGTCTTTAAAAGACTTTTTATCTACGGTGTGCATACACGCATGTGTACCAAGTCCATGCGGGTGTCTGGGAAGCCAGAGCAGGGCGTAAGGTTCCTGGGACTGGAGTTACAGGTGGTCAGTACACTACCTGATGTAGGCGCTGAGATCTCTGAGACACCCCACAGGGACCTGAAATAATCAGTTTTGGCAAGACTAACACAAACATTTGGTCAACTTCAGTAAATACCAATGTGGTAGTAGTACTGGTTAAGGGTAGTTTGGGGGTTTATTTTTGAGACAGGAGCCAGGCTGCCTCCAAACTGCAATCCTCCCACCTGAGGCTCCTGAACAGATGGGATCACAGGTATAAAATGCCACCCCAGCTTTAGAGTTTGTATAATGTCCTTCTAGTTTGCATCTTCCATTCTAGCCTGTTCTGCTCTCTTAAGGTAAAAACACAGAAATTTAAAATGGTAGAGCATAGCTGGGTAGACGGTTCAGTAGGTTAGAGTACTTGCTGTACAGGTATGGTTACCTAATCTACTCTGAGGGGGGTTGGCCACTACTCCCCCTAAAAACACAAATGCCCTGAGAACCCCATTGGCTGGAGGATCCCAGAGGATGTGACTCATTAAACCCCTGGGAAGTCGACTTGAGCAGGTCTTACAGGAATGCCCTATACACCCAGGATTTTTCTCACTAGGTAAGTGGAGATGTGACCCTTGGTAAGCTCAGTGTGTGTGTGGTAGAGAAGTGCCCCAGGGCAAGAGAATAAAGACAGGCTCACAGACTCCACACTAGGCAAAACTAACTAGCACTCTGCACCCTTTGTGTAGCTGACCCTGGTAAGAAATGTTATGGGACCCGAAACTCTAACACCATCACCCACATTTTCATACCACAGCAGGAGAAGAGGGCAAAGATGTTCTACACCAAAACCACAATCTGAACAGAAGGCACAGAAGGCACTCCCCCAGTCACCTGTGTGTCCTTAGTGTGTCCTCTAGCATTACCCAGCCAGTGTGACAAGGACTAGGGACTGCTTGCTGCCTGATAAGCAAGACATCCACACCTTCAAACAGGTGGATGCTGACAGGTTCACACTCATGCCTCGGATCTTTTATGATAAGATATGGACAGCCGGGCGTTGGTGGCGCACGCCTTTAATCCCAGCACTCGGGAGGCAGAAGCAGGTGGATCTCTGTGAGTTCGAGGCCAGCCTGGTCTCCCAAGCGAGTTCCAGGAAAGGCTCAAAGCTACACAGAGAAACCCTGTCTCGAAAAAACAAAAAAAAAAAAAAAAAAAAAGATATGGACAATTATAGAACTATACCAACTTAAGATATAGCTATAACAACAATTCAACACATGCATATATAAATATAAACAATCCTACTTAAATCAGCAATGTCAAATTTCAGGCACATTCAGCCCATTTCAGTATTCCATCAATGGATGAAGTAAAGGGTACTATTAGTGTGGCTACTCCATAGCATCACTGAATCCAGCAACAGCCTGGGCAGCACAAGTCACCCAAGCTCATGGTAGTGCTGAGTGATGCAAGCTAGTCTGTAAGAACCAAGTTCCTGCTTACAAAGAGTAACATTATCCAAAAACTGTTTTTCCCAGTAGATATATGAGATCTACACACTTGACCAGTTATATTCGGGACAGTCCACTGCTGCCCTGGGTCCCAGATTTGAAGGTATTTTCAAATACAGCCAAACTTGGTTCCTAATTTTAGTTTCGAATGAAGTGAGCCTCCAGGTGACAGGCCCACCTCAAGATCAGAAACTGCGCCCTCCCCCTGCTCATTAGAGAGGAGACTGAGAGGACTCACGGGGTTCACGGAGACGTCATCTCTTTTCTGGCCTTTGGTTTTGGACGACGGTCCACCAGCGGCCAAGGGTGCACTCTGGGGGGACTTGGCCACTGCAGCAGCAGATTGAGCCTGCAGAGGGGATGAGGTGGGGACGAGGAACAATGCAGTTACTGAAGCCACCTTCTAGTCCACTGCTCTCTCCCTGGGGCTTGGCTCGGAGCTTTTTAGCCTCACATTTCATGAACAGGCAGGAAGACAAACATCTTACCTTCTTTCTCTGTTCCTCTAGGATGTGTTCTGTTACTCTCTCCACAATCTCCTCAACACTTAATCCAGAGAGTGAGTTCTTGCTTTTGTTTCGAACTTTTTTAACAAAACCAGCAAGCTCAGAGCTGAAAGAGAAAAGTAAATGAATAAATGACTATGTCAACTCACCCCCAAAGGCAATCTGTCACCCCGACCACGTTAACGGACAGAAAGAACCATCTCAGGCAGAATGATTCCTCCCCAGTAACTGACAACATTTCAGTATTGGCAGTGAAGTGGTTCATACCGCTCTGCCTCTTAGGGCAGGACTTCACAGAGACAGGAAATATTCCTTCTGGCCAGTCACTGGGTGTGTCTGTGTGTGCACATATGTGGGGTCAGAGGTCAACACTGGGCGTGTTTCTCAATCATACTCCAGCTTATTGTTGAGAAAGGACAGACTGGATGCCCAGCGAGTCCAGGGTCTTTGCTTCTGCTGTACCAGGATTCCAGTGCTAGTGGCTTTTCCTGCCTTTTTATGAGGGTGATGGGGATCTGAACCTGGGTTCTCAAGCTTGCACAAGTACTTTACCAAACTGAGTCATCTCCCCAGTGGCCCCAGACATTTTTAATGACTACTTTATTCCTAAATTTCAGTTTCATGGAGAAGACAATGCAGGTACAAAGAGTCACTGTGTACAGAGTTCTCATGTTGGCTGTCTCAGAGCCTTGCCTCTGCTTCTGCACTGACTGAGGAGCAGACACACTCAAGTGTGAGCACCAGACTCAGCTTGAGAAATCAACAACTCTTGCTGACTCAGGCTTTCATGAGCAGCTTCTCCTGAGACTCACAAGGATCCTTTCACAGTCTGCACACACATCTCAGTAGACTCAGGGATCCTTTCACAGTCTGCACACACGTCTCAGTTCTGAATTCAATTTGGTCTTCTCACGCCACTAACAAATCAGACTTCTTGTTTACAAAATGTTAAGATGTTAGTGTGTCCTTTGCTGAATGCCACATAACTTATTTTACAGCTCATTTACTGACTCCATAACAAGTAATGCTGGAGTGTTACAGATCTCATCAAGTCTTAGCAAATTACTATGGGTCCTGCTGCTGGGTTACTCAGTGGTCAATGCTTTCAATCTTTTTTGTCTCCTGGTTTTTCAAGACAGGTCTTCTCTGTGTAGCCCTGGCTGTCCTGGAACTCACAGAGAACTGCCTGCCTCTGCCCCTGCCTCTCGAGTGCTGGATTAATGAATGGCATGCGCCCAGCCTTTCAATCTTGATATGAACATTACATTTCCTTGTGGCTTGGGTGTGTAGTTGAAGTGTTAGAGCCTTGGCTAACATGCACAAAGCCCTGGGATAGTCGCCAGCACGACACTATATGGTCACAGGAAGCAAGAAGGGAAGTGCACGTCTTTCTCAGGAAAACAATTAACACAGTCCTTTTCACACTAATCTGACTGGCCATGGTTTTATGCGATCAAGAAACGGTTCAATGGCCAGGCGCGGTGGCCACACCTTTTATCCCAGCACTTAGGAAGAGAGGCAGGTGGATCTTGGTGAGTCTGAGTGAGACCAGACTGGTCTACACAGTGAGTTCCAGGATAGCCAGGGCTACACAGTGAGTATGAGGCCCTGTATGAAAACAGTGACGGCGACAGCCCCCAAAGAAGCAGTTAATGAAGAACTTAGCAGTCACAGCACCTCTTCATACCTGGTATAGGACGGGAACACCACTAACAAGTGCTCAATGACACTGTTGAAAGGCTTCTTTGGAGACTGGCTTGACCGAGTAGCCGGTCCGGGTCGTTTCTCATCAGCCTCAGGGCTTTGTTCTGATGGAGACAGCTGGCTAGCCATCTTGACCTCTAACTCTTGAGCAGCTTCAGGCTGATGGGTGGGTGATCCTAGTGATAGCTCAGGAGCCTCCTCTGGGCAGCCACCAGTGGGCTCTGTGGGAGAATCCTTGTGGACTGCTGAAGTCATGGGCCCGTGGTCCTCTTGGCCTGAAGACTCAGAAGGTAACTGAGGATGAATCTGTTGACAAAAAGTCCACAATGGTCAGGTCACTCAGGGCTTAAGTGACAAGGAGAAATGAACTGATGAGCATGCATGCCCACAACAGTGCTCAGCAGACATGAATACGGCAAGTTAATTTTTATTTTTAAAG
Organism: Peromyscus aztecus; assembly: GCA_902168405.1. Taxonomy (NCBI): domain Eukaryota; kingdom Metazoa; phylum Chordata; class Mammalia; order Rodentia; family Cricetidae; genus Peromyscus; species Peromyscus aztecus. The sequence continues at coordinate 32,184 of CABHPQ010000834.1, read as the reverse complement.
AGTCAATAACTGTAAATTCTCATTACAACATACTAGGTCTGTGACTTATAAACAACTGTCATTTTTCTCTGTAAAATTAGAAAAACTGCCTAACTCCACTCTACCCAATCACACCTCTGCCCTGATTGCTGAGCTATTGCTAACTGATGAGAACTACCTGCCCTAACATTCCCCAAAGCTGCCTCTACCCACCTAGGACACAGGGAGACCTAGAAGTGCAGCCACACCCCTCTCTGAATGCTCCACTCTGCAGCTCCTGGTAGTTCTTACCTTCTGTCCACACCGGATGCTGCTGGAGGCTCCAATCTCAACCCGAGGGCCCTCTCTCCCCAGCCCACCACCCACTCCGACTAGACTATTTTCGGAGACTCTTATCTGCACATCCATTCCGGCGATCTGGGAACCAAACTCAAAGTACTCAGCAGCAGGCTCCTCCTCTCACGACCAACCGCACACATCTTCCCATACCACTCCCACGTACAGTCTCCGCCCTCCACACACGGCTGAGGGCAGGGAGCCAAGTGGAACCCCCTCCAGCCTCGCATGCCCATCTACTCCCTCCAGTTCATCTTTTCCCTGACTCAAAACCTAAACCACAGCCTTCCCAATGACCTAAGGAATAGCCCAACCTTTGGTGGGAGTTTCAGGAGCAAGGCACTCTTTGTTCTGCCTGGCCCTGGAGGGTTCTGCAGTGCTCCTGATGTCCCTTCCCAAACAACAGACTGCATATGTACCCTTTTATTTCTAGCCTCCCAGCATGTGCTCTGTCCATGCAACACCAGACCCTCTGAGCAACCCCGCCTCTCCCCAAACACTACCCTCTCATCCCTTTCCAACCCTGGATGAGGATTTACGTCGCTAGAGCATTCAGCAGGAAAAACGACAGTGTCTTTTCCCAAGCCCCCAGTACTCTGAGAGCCCAGGCCACATTTAATCTTGATCACCACTAAATAAATACCCAGTGAATATATGAGGGAGAAATGAGGCACAAAATAAATGCTGATTTTTTTGTTTGTTTGTTTGTTTTTTTTTGAGACAGGGTTTCTCTTATAATCCTGGCTGTCCTGGAACTAGCTCTATAGACCAGACTGGCTTTGAACTCACAGAGATCCTCCTGCCTCTGCCTCCCGAGTGCTGAGATTAAGGCAATAAATGGTTTTTAAGGGTACTTAAAAATTTATTTATTATATATACAGTGTTCTGCCTGCATGTATGCCTGTAGGCCAGAAGAGGGCACCAGATCTCACTATAGATGGTTGTGAGCCACTACTTGGTTGCTGGGAATTGAACTCAGGACCTCTGGAAGAACAGCCAGTGCTCTTAACCTCTGAGCCATCTCTCCAGCCTGTAAGGAAACTTTTTTACACAAGTTCCTGATATACTGAGAGGTCTCATAACTGTGAATATGAAATATTTTTGAATAGTTATAAAATTATAAAAAAATAAAACTGCAACAGTAAAATATTCTAAGAGTCAAAATTTTTTCCTTCCATATTTGCTGTAGACACTTGGGAGAAAACAAAAATGAGAAGTGACCTTTCAGTGTCATTAAGGACTCATTTCTTACTGAGGTCAGTGCAGAAAGCAGCGTAGATCACGATGCCACACCTTCCACTCCTAAAAACTAAAAATTCATTTTATTTTATGTCTGTGTACTGTGGGACTGGCTGATCTCCTCAGAGGCCAGAAAAGAGCGTTAGATCCCCTGGAACTGGAGCCACAGATGCCGTGAGCCACAATGTGGGTGCTGGGAATCAAACCCAAGTCCTCGGGAGGAGCTGACATGCTGTAAGGCACTGAGGCATCTAGACAGCGGTGATCTACTGTACATTACAGAGGTAGGGGAAGGGAGAGAGGGAAGCCCACCAGCACAGTATCTTAGGCTGGAGAACAGTCCAGTTAGACGTGTGGCAGCAAGAAGGTGCAAGGCAGGCACTGGGAAAGCAGCAACCAGGGTTGCAAGGACATGCCAAACACTCTGAAATCCAACAGAGGCCTGGAATTCTTAGTCTCCTCTGTGTCTAAATCCAAGAAATAGGTACCTCAAAGTCCAATAAAGTGACAACCATGGTTAGCCTTTCTACAAAGCCCACAAAATAAAATCATTGCTTTTCTAAAATGCACTTTAATGTAAAAAGATAGCCGGGTGGCAGTGGCACACGCTTTTAATCCCAGCACTTGGAAGGCAGAGGCAGGTGAATCTCTGTGAGTTCAAGGCCAGCCTGGTCTACAAAGTGAGTTCCAGGACAGCCAGAGCTGTTACACAGAGAAAAAAAAAAGCTACAAGCAGTATCAATATGGATGAGCCTATCCCCATGTTCAGAGAACAGAAAGAACAAGGTGCTCTGGACAGTTAAGAAAGTGTGGTCAAGCATCTCTCCTCACTCACCGCCGTTGTACCGTCAGGAAACGTGAGCTCAGAAATCTGCACGTTGGAAAGCTCGCTGAGCCGAGAACCATTTTTAATGGCCTTGATTTGATCTTCAAACTGAGACTGTGGGTAGAAGGGAGATTGTGAAGTTTTCTAACCAATTCCAAAAGTAAACACTGTTTCAATTAGTATCTTTTCTTTTCAGATAATTCATCTGACCAAGAGTTTCCCAAGACATGTAAGTGTAATTAAAGCTTTAAGATAATCTTTCTAAGAAAGTCACACCATACACCATTTTCCTGAGAGGCTTGAGGGGGCAAGGCTGAAGAGCTCAGTGTGCTCTGACCCTTGGCGGGCAGTCCTCCCCAGCCCGAAGGTCACTAAAGCAAGACAACTGCCTCTCAGGAGAGGGGGCTGGGGAAGGACCTCACCATCTGAGCACTGGGAAGCCTCCTGGAATTCCTTTTATTCCTTTTCTTGGTGCTCAGAAGTGAACCCAGGGTGTTAGGCATGCTAAGCAAACGCTCTAAGATAATTAAGAAAATGTCACTAATTTTATGAAAAATTCCTAGTAATTGCAACAAAAAACCACTGACAATGGTTAAAAAAAGGAATGATTGTGGTAGAATTATGACAAGTTTTCTAGCTTACCTTTGTGCTCTCAATTTCTTCTCTTACATTAGAAAGAAACAATTCCCATGACAGTGTATCACACTCCATGTCAGGATATGATGCAGAATCACTGGAAAATTTTAGAAGTAGAAAACTGCTTAATATCCACTTTATAGACTGGAAAAATTAAAAGCATTTAAAGGCAAACAGAAACACACACACAATCAAAAGCATGTTTTGAAATTGTCAATCTTGGAGCAGGTGTGGTGGTACATATTTTAGTCTCTGCACCGTGGAAGCAGACACCCTTAACCAAGAAGCTATTTGCAGTCTATACCAAATGTCAAAGGGAAAACCAATGGGTATTTCATCCACACCTCAGGGCAGGCCCAATTGTGGGAGACCAGCTCCCACATTTTACCCCAGGGTACTCTTGAGAAGTGAGGGATAAGAGATTCAGATAGAAATACAGAGGGGAGAGAAACAGACAGAAACAAAGGATAGCCTCGGGAGGGCTTGGATCCTAATCCACTAGCCCCTTCTGGCTCTTTTAAAGGGCCTTTTATTGGAATGCCAAGGGGTGGAGCAAAAGGCCTCCCCCTAGCTCAGCCAAGTACAGACCACCTCAGACACCTGGTGACCATGCATGTGGTCAAGACTTTCTCTAATGCAGCCCTGCTGTGTAGAGCAAGCCCAGATCTCACTAGGAAACCTTTGTGGGCCTCCACACCCAATGCCCAGGAGTAGTTGGCCAACACAAAATGAACTTTTGTTCTTGGACTTTTTGTTTCATTTTGCTCTG